>WEIT01011923.1:37730-96209 GCA_013389985.1 Dryoscopus gambensis | reverse complement strand
GTGGCCCAGAGAAGCTGTGGATGCCTCATCCCTGGAAGTGTTCAAAGCCAGGTTGGATGGGTCTCTGAGTACCTGGTTTCGTGGAAATGTCCCTGCCTATGGCAGGGGTTTGGAACTAGATAAACTTTAAGGTACCTTCCAATCCAAACCGTTCTATGATTCTGTAAAACAGATGTGAAAGACAGTGATGATTTGGGCTGGTTTTGCTGGTTTCCTTTTGTTTCCAGAATATTTTTAGTGCAAATAAATAGAATTGTCTCTTAAACATAAAATCAGGTTTCAGGAAAAGAGGTGTTTTCTGGCAGATTCTCCACCCCCCCAGAACTGGACCCCTTCAGTCACTGGAAAGATTTTCAGTTGCTATATTTCAGTCAGCCCTACTAACTGGTTTTCCCAACATGCACAGACAGGAGAGGGCTCTTGTGCCCATGAGAGGCTTTGGAGAGGCCTTGCATTATGATGAGTTTCCTTTGCTGTAACAAAAGCTGCAAGTGTTAAGGATCAGGGAGATTTTTAAAATGGCCCCCTCATTACCTCCTCCATTCTTTGAATGACACCTGGTATTGCATTGTGCTGTTGCAATTTTGCTGTCAAAACGGATGTTGTTTTATGGCTGGTACATCTCATGGAAATAGATTGCACAGCTCGCTGAAGAAGCAGTTAGTCAACAAAAATGCACTCTGGCACTTGGTGTAGTGACTGCAATTATTTGACTGGTGGCCAGCCTAGGTAGCTCTTGGGAGCCATAAATAGTATTTAGAGGTTGCTGTAAAAGCTTTTTAATTTGTTGCACCAGAGTTCATTTACATTGTACACCATATGTCATGGCAAAAGCACCCTCTCTTTGTAGAACATTATGCACAAAACAATATGTTATAAACACAACTTTTTAATGGCCTCCAGAGTAGCTGTAGATAGCTCATCCAGGAGGCTGGCTGAAGATGGATCTGTTACGTGGCTGGAAATCTGAGGTCACTTTGTTTTAGCTAATGAAATGAGTCAAGATTCACTCTGCATTTCAGATGAGAACATGGCCCACTAGCAGTTTAATCTCAATAATGTGAAGTCATTCATTACAGATTACTGCAGGAGTTTTTACTAAAATTGGAGGGTGCCTCCTCTCGAAGCAGACAAGAAGGACCTTGGTTTTGAAGGGAGGAATTCTCTGGATGCACCTGAACCCACTGCTGTGCAGCCGATGTGAAACAAGACATGCAGCCCCAGCAGCGTATCGGGGAGAGCTTATAGCACATGTAGGGTAATTAGCTGCTGTCCAAGGCTACGTGAATGGTACTCTGGGATTTTGTCACTTCAGTTCATGAAGCTGAAATGGGGAGAAGGACAAAAAGAGACTACCAAAGAATAGAGCACGTGTTTGTGGGGGAAGATGAAAAGAGCTTAGCTGGCTTAGCAGTTGAAGGCTGCAAATTGAAGGCTGAGTGAAGATAGGATTATTCTAAATAAATGCATTGGAAAGGATTAAGCATGAGGGAGGAAGAACTTTATAAACTGAAGGACAATGATGGTAGGGAAAAGAAAGGGTTAGGCACTGTGCATTAGCAGACTTACTCCAGCAATTGAATGATGATTAACCTTTAAAGGAATAATTTCCACCCACTCCTCAAAGATGCTGATTATGTGAATGAGATGGTAAATGGAAAATGTGCACTAACCTGATAAAACACAGGTAGCATAGTGATGTCCAACTTCTAAAACAACCAGGAATCAGAAACAGACTTTTTCTTTATAGTCTAAACAAAGTTTTTTTGTTTGTTTGTGGGTTTTGTTTGTTTGGGGTTTTTTTTGGTGAGGGGGTGTTTGGTGTTTGGTTTTTGAGGTTTTGGTTTTTTTGGTTTGTTTTTTGTTTTTTGTTTTTTGTTTGTTTGTTTGTTTGTTTTTTCTTTTCTTTTGTTTGTTTTTGTTTTGTTTTGTTTTTTATTTTGTTTTTGTTCTCTGGCAAAGGAAACATCAGCTCACCAAGAAATTCTGGACTACTTAGGATCTATTTCACCTGCCTGCATCATCTCAAGCCAGCTGAGGAAAGAAAGTGTTAGAGATTTCACTCTGAAAATTTGATTTCAATAGGTTTTCTCTTTTAGGATCTCACATTGCTCTGAGCTTTTCTTTTTCTCTCTTTCTCTCATCCAGTTATTTCTAGCTTTTACTGGCTGCAAATGACTTATTTGGATGTATTGGGGCAGGGCCCATGCTTGCTGGTGGGCTTACCATAAATGTTAATAAGCATCCTTCTTATGGTAATAAGCATCTCTCAGTATGCTTCTATATACTTGTATTAGTCCCTGTCTCTGTTAAAAAACTCTTATTCTCAAGTTAACTTGATTTTCAGAAGATTGGTAACTTTCTGAAGCAGTTATGATAGAAAGAAATATTTTTCTTTTAAGTCAATCTTTCCTTCTTAGTGTAATTCTGCTCTGGCCTTTGTTACTGGCAGAATTATCCTGTTTGGTTCTGCCAGATAAGATACCAGAGGGCTAAAAAAGAAAATTATATTCATTTTATGTGGAATCACATCCCTCCATGAGCTTCAGTGGTTTTGAGGTTATTGCAAATTAATTGCAATAAGAATCATAAAACTTGTAAATGCAGTATGTGTTCCAGAGAAACCAAAGAGCTGTTCCTGAAGTCAACCCGCTGTGTCAGGATGGGTATTCTGCTCTCAATGACTTTTTCTTTGTGCTTTAACCTTCCTGCTACCTGTATTCTTATAAGAAATGATGAGAATATCATTATTTGCCATTGTGGCACTGGGCAGTACCTCCATGTGAATGGAACTGGGTAGCATCACTGGAGAAGCTGCTTCCTTGTCACCGGTCTTACACAGCTTCATGCTTGTATGTCTTGCCACCAAAATTCTACCTACCTACTGAGGTGAGGAGATGCCCCAAAGACTTCTTCCTACCAGGGCAGTGTGCAACAGGGGTCAGAGAAGCACGGTATCTACAGCCACAGAGGCACTGCTCCAGGAAATAGAGGAGGCATGTGCAGACCTGAGACAGTAAACTTCCTAAAGGACCCATGTTTGCTACTCTACAGTCTCCTACATTCCCTAAATCTTCCTGTTGGAGGGGCAACTTTTCTGCCTTTCCAGAGGTGAGCAGAAGGCAGCAAAGCAAAAGCTGCTTCTATCAGCCTCAGTGTCTTCCTATGGCTTGAGGCGGCCCTGCACACGACCCATCCTTTATCAAAGACTGCACCTTACATCTATTATAGCTTTGGGTTTGGATATTTCTAAAAAAAAAAAATTAGCCGGTGGTGGAATGAGGATTTGTACCATAATGCCTTGCAAGAACTGACTGTGCCTTCAAAGGCAGCAGTGGCTCTGATCATCCTGGTATGCAAACCAACTTCTGTTTGTAAAACTTCCCTCCCTGGAGAAAAGGCTTTTGTTGAAATGCAAGGACTCCCTCCAGGGATGTGTGGCTCTTTCTTCCAAGGCAGGGAAATAATTAACTGCCATGATCTCTCAACCATGCTGGGCTTCTCACAGCACTTCGAAGGAGCTTGTTAGATGCACATAACTTACTGTGCTCGTTCCATGTTGAACCATTCAATTGCTAAATCCACCTTTTCAAGCTGGAGACAGAGCCAGAGGAGTGAGTCAGTAATGTGGAGCAGGTGTGGCTTCCTGATTTCATTAATTTAGTTAATTGCAGCACTTCTTCAACAGCATCAATCTTTTCTCTGTCTTATGAAGTAAGTCCCTGGTTTATAAATTCAATTGTTGGGGCTGCTTGATGATCAGTTTTGAAAATTCTATGCTTTCCCTCATGAATGTTGACTCTGTCTTAGTGCCCACTCAGCCAATCAAGTCCAATTTCTATTATAATGAACTTTTGGAGATGGGATGAAGTTTGAATGCCAAGGGCTGGCAAAGAATTATGGTATTTCCCAACTTTACTCTGTGATTCTTTCCTTCCCCAAATCCCTCATTACTGCAGCTCTAAACAGATTTTGATTGTATAAGGAGGGAAAATGCAATTAGTAAAAGTAAATAAATAATTACTGAGGGAAATGGATGTTAAGCTGGTTAACAATGGTGAAAAGAGAATGTTGTGGTCTCATTTGGAAAAAGGAGATTCGGTATATCCAAGGACTCAGTGCATTTAGATCAGGTTTACAGATTGTCAATAACTACCTCTGCTTTCATACAGAGCTCAGGAACACCTTTGTACCTCGGTTTCTTTAGAAACTTCATCAGTCCTGAGAGTTCACTGGCATGCAGAATTTTGATAGATTTTTTTTTTCTCTTTTTTCAAATACTGATGAAGTCCTGAAATACGACACTTAACCAGAGTTTTCAGATATGTAAATTAGAATTCTGAAAGGGAAATCCCATAGAATCAACAGTTGAAATGTAGCTGTTAAAGTCAAAGGATTTGTCCATGCATAACCCAAATGTGTGTTTGTATATTGTCAAAAAGAGACCGCTCCAAATTACCTTTAATGAAAAGATAATTTATTAGTCAAGTTTTAGAAAAATAAAAATAGTAAAATAAAAGTTATAAAACCCGGGGCGGGAATCAGAGACACTTGGTGTCCTGCAAGGCAGTGGACCCAAGCGCCGGAATCAGGCAGTGCTGCCAAGTTGTTAAAGTTTCCCAAGAATGGGGGAGGGGCTGACCAGAGGCAGCACCCGGCTCTTTGAGTGGCTAGTCCACACAACAGTGCGCAATCAAGTCTCTGGGGTTCGGTCTTTTATAGTGTTTCTGAGTCCTCGGCACCGCCTCCTGGCACGCCCATGATCCACCTCTTCAGTTGATGGTGATTGGACAGATGAATAGTGACATAGTTGGTCTTGGTCCAATAGCTGGCTCGTTGGTAGGGGCTTAGAACAGGTGGTGTCATGCAGTTCTTGTGGCGGGAACTGATCCTCATTAGTATGCTGGTTGCTATGGCTACACCTGCAGGACCGTTGGAAGTGCCTCTAAAACTAGTCCTTGTCCCTTAATATGCTGCCTTAACTCAGGCAGTTTACTGAATAGGCAAACTTAACATAACTTTTTAAACATACATAAAATAAGTACAGAAATGGTATTTTAACATAAATCAAGTGTACAGACATTACATTAACTGGTAACATTGAATAAAAATTGAAACAGGCTCGTTTTAACAGGAAATCCAGGGGTATTTAACTTGGGGTATTTGAACTTTAACAAGGGGATACAGACAGTTTTTAACAACCTTTTTAAACAGAATGAACATTAACCTTTGGGTTTTAACTTGATTAACTCTTCTAATTAACCCTTTTAATCACTTTATTAATTAACCCTCAAATTAACATACATGCAAAAGCCAATCAACCAAATTTCATTTTTAACATATATGTAACATCAAACAAATTAAAAGGAAAGTATGGTCTTATATGAAGCTTTTTTAATTTGTTTGTGCCTTTAAACTCTAGATCTCTGCACAAAAGTTCATTCTAACAAGTTCATAATTTTTCACTGCCAGTGTTAATTTTTGACTTCTTTTTCTTAATCTGTTTGTATGGCTTGCAAATCTCCTTTGCGTCTTTTATCACATTTTCAGAGATATGCCTACATTATCTGTATGTTGTAATCAAACAAATCTGTTACATAAATATACTTCCTAAACCTATTCTGAGAGATTTTAAAATACTACTATTACTACTATTGCTACTAAAGCCAACAGATGCATGGAGCATTTGAGCTTAGTGAACTATATCTTCCAGTCACATTATTATTTTACCTTTTTTAGGGTTATTATGTCATTGGGTCATTAGGGTTATGCTATATCAGTGACACAACCATTCCAGAATCCAGACTTTATTTTTGTTCTTTCTAAAGGTGAATCTTGCAATATCTCTCAAAACACACAGATGTAATCAGAGGAGTCTAGTAAACCGGGTAATAGACCTAGGAATAATTGATTGATATGATTAGCTCTTCCCAGAATAAATAAATTACAAGTATTTGGCTGTCAGCTGTGTTTGCCGATTGTCTAATTTTAACATACATAGTTAGAGGTAAGTTAGAGGTAAGCATGATGTTCAGAGCTCTGCAGACCTGCTTCCCACAAGAAGCACTCCTTCTCCATTCCCACAGATCATATTGTACATGCCCTGAAACGACCTGCAGCAGCCCCATTGCAGCACGGTGGATCGTGCCTTACGCAGCCCCGGGAAAACTGTGGTGACTTTGGTGGCTCAGAGTGTGACAGGGGCGGGCCCAGCCGCGGTGGCACCGCCAGGCGCGATGAACCGCAGTGCTCCTGAGAGGAGAAACGAACCAACAAATCCTCTCAGATGCTCCATCAGCTAATGCTCAGCACAGGGGTGATTTCAGAAATGGAGGCCAAGGCCCTTTGCAGGCAATGTGACAGGAAGGCAGAATAATGTAATGTGGCAGATGCTGCGTGGAGGGGAATTGGGGTCATTTTGCATGCCCATGTGTAATGCAACCTTATGCCATAATTAAGTCGCTAGATAGAAGCAGTTGAGAAGGATTAGCTACTGATCCATACATTTTATGTTTCTGTTTATTTAAGATAAAGCCTCATGCTAGAGTGTTTTGGGGCTTTTTTTAATATTAAGCCTCTTTAAAGCTTTAATTTCATTTCTTTTCTTTGTAGATGTAAATTTTTAATGTATTTATTGCTGGTTTAGTAAAAAGATGGATTTTTAGAACATGGTTTGGC
Source organism: Dryoscopus gambensis (assembly GCA_013389985.1). Taxonomy (NCBI): domain Eukaryota; kingdom Metazoa; phylum Chordata; class Aves; order Passeriformes; family Malaconotidae; genus Dryoscopus; species Dryoscopus gambensis. The sequence goes on along the minus strand of WEIT01011923.1, from coordinate 89,531 downwards.
TTTAGAAGTTGGCCTATAAAGGAGGACAGAGATCCATAGAGTTGACCCACAATTACCATGATTCATGGCAGCACTATACCCAAGGGGAAGCATGTTTCCCATTTTCAGGAAAGAGTGCAGTAGTCTCACTTCTCAAGTATATGGATATGATTTTGTGTGCTTTCTTTTTAAATAATGAAGTTCCCTATAAAAACTAGGCAGTCCTCCTGAAATATTCTTCCCTCAAAAAACACAACTTCCTATCAGTAGACACCTGTGACTGGAAAATATCCCCTATTCAAATTCTTGAGAGAGAAATGGGGAGAAGTGAATTTTTTCTGTCGAAGGAAGTTGTGGACTGAAGGCCAGAGTGGACATGAAGTTTTTGGATCTCTGTTAGAAGTCAGCTTTGATAGAAGAAAGAGGACACAGGCAGAACCAGGTTGTGTTCAATTATTCAATTAATTTCTATCACTGGTTGTTTCAAATCTTCAAGATGATATTCAGGAACAAAAGGTTGGGGCAACCATTTGAAAAGTGTGCCAGTGAAAATGAAATGATCAATTAATATCAAAGGCAACTTTTTCTCTGACGTGGTAAGTGGAAAAGTGCAAAGTTATGAATTCCTGTGAGCAGATCCCTTAGAGTTTAAAGCATGTTTGAATCTGAAGTAGATTTTCTAGCTAAGGAAAAATAATTCTGTTTCTCTCCCTTTGCACTTCTTCTCCTTCTCTCTCTTTGCTTTTCTGTGCTGTTTTCTTGCTCTCAGCAAATCTCCCAGTGTATTTCCAAGCTAGATAATTCAGCTTTATCCATTTAGTACTTGTTTGGTCCTTTGCAATTCCTGTGGTACTTCAGTGGAGCTGAAGGTCTTTGAAGACCATCTCTGCACAGTTCTGAAAATAGTATTTTTTCAGCACACTTAGCCTGGAGATTATCTTCTTCCCTTTTTTGGAAAAAGATAGGTGAAGAAAAAAGACCCAGAAACTCTGTTAATTCTCGAGAGCTACATCATATCAGTGCCAAGTTCCCAGAAGATCAGACAATTTCTGCTTCTCTGTGGTGGGTAGGACCAGAGGCCACTCTGCTCCATAGATGAAAACAAAACAGAGTAACCCCTTGTTCATGGACGATTTTCCTGTAAGGGAGCTAAAGATTTGTCTATATTATTGTATCTGTTTCCTTTCAGAGACTGCATAGTTATGGTCACCATCTGGGAAAGAGTGCTTCTTGTTACTCAGCTGAAACAAAGCTGAGAAATACAAACACACCACAAGGCCCTTCCACTGGGAAAACCACTCTCGGAACCAAAGATCTGACATGCCATATAAATTTCACCAAGAACAAGAAACATTCATTTGAGGCACATTTGTAAACACAAAATGCGAGACTTATTAATTAAAAAAAAAAAATTAAACCCCATGTCTTTTGATTGCTTTTGTATCTTTCATTGCCTCCAGTTCAGAAAACAGATCATCATTCATATTTATGAGGAGTAATTTGTATCAATTCATAATTATCTTGTGTAAAATTCATTCTCTCAGTGCGTAAGTAAAATATTCAAAAGGCAAAGTGGAAGGGCTGTGATAAAAGCATTTGTCCCTCATCCCTCACTGCAGGACCTTGTCTAACCTGGAGTCTTGAGCTATAAAACAGTGACTGATTTTCCTGTAGGTAAAAGTGCAAGGTTCGGTTGTTCCCAATGCAAGCATTTTTCTAGTCCTGGATCCTTTTGAAGTTAATTTGGAATACAGATTTCTCTGTGTGTTCTTGAGACTGCCTTTTCTAGGGTATGTGGGCTGAGAGCTTCTGGGACCTGAGGGAAGGCCAGTTTTAAGAAGAGGCAAGCAGCAGGTACACTTCAGCTTTTGCAGCTGCTCTTCCCCTCTTCTCCTTGCCTACCTGTGTGCTGCCATGATATCTGTTTCCAAGCACTACCGCTATTAACAGTGTTTTCCAATAGACTGATTCATTTCCCTACCCTGGTCATTATGGGCAGTCAGTGACCTTTAGCAGATGAAAGCTTGAGGCAGTGCAGAATGAACCTCTTCCCTGCAATCAAAGCAAACTCAGATTATTAATTGCATTAAGCTTTAGCCATTGTTTTTAACTGCAAATTTACTTTTCTGTTCGCTTGGTTGATTGGGTTTGTGTTTTGTTTATTTTATGATTACAACCAATGGCACCAGTGAGAGGAATGTGCCATTTTGAGCTGTTAACAGGGTTTTTTTCTCTTTATCTACCCACCTGAATCATAATGAATATAGTGGAATGTTTACTAAATTTCTTGGGTTTTTTATTAGTTTTGTCTCACCTCTGGCCCTGAAGAGAGGGGCAATTACATGAGACTCTCTAAAGCTTGGTAATTTGGGGATCAGCAGCATGTGTTGTGCATGACATGGAAATGGATGTGTGCAGGTGTGGGTGACTGGACAATAAGGTGTGCAAGTATGTGAATTTATGAACACAATCCAGCTGGGAAAAATGGCCATCACAAGCAAAGTGTGCCAAGGCATCTTCCTCTGGAGACTGTCTCTGGAGCTGTGGTGAATTCATCACATTCTTTAGATGCAGAAATGCAACTCTGTCCCACCAATCTTGGCATTCTTTGTCTGAATGAAAGATATTCATTTTTTTGTGTTTTTTTAATATATACCTTAAAACATCTCAGCTTGGGAAAGCCCACTTTCAGACAACTGAAGGCAGACAGCCCCAAAAAGAAAGTCCTTAAAAATCCACATGGACCAGGGGAAAGCTCAGGCCACTTGATTGCTTCTAGTTGAGTTAGTGGCTAAGTGAGAATGGAAGTGGACATTCCCAATTTTCAGTAAGTGGAAATCTATTTAGCAGTGTGGTTCTACAGCCAGAACAGAGGAAACATTTGCAGAGACATCTGTGTTTTTTGAAAATCAGTGCAATGCACTGAGGTGGCCATAGCTAGAGTCCTTCAAGATTTTTCCCAGCATTTAAAACTACTTTATTTTAAAACTGTCACAATTATGAACTTAAGCCTGTATTTCAGGCATTCTCCTCCTAACTCATTGCATGCCAAGGTAACCTGCTTAGTATTTTTCTCCTGAGAGCTGCCTTTCCTCTCAGATGACCAAGCAAGGTGTCTGCCCCCAGTCAGGACAGTGAGTGTTCTGAGAGTCTGACTATCTACTGTTGGGTGTATTTGATCCTGGTTTGGGGAGTTCCATGTTTACTTATTCCTCCTTTGATAGGAGTAAGGTGTGGCAATGTGACATCTGCAAATCTTTTTCAGTACCGGGCAACTGAAGGAAAAAAAAAAAAAGCGCATTCATTTTGTCTTAATGCAATGACTATTTCAACAGTTACTAAATTTAGTAGTACAAAATAAGAGACAACTGTTTTATAAGTATCTAAATAGTAATTTAGCTCCAAAAGGTTCACTGTGTGGTTCAGCCATTTAAAAAGTTAACAGGATATTTATATCGCTGTCTGTTTCCCTCTGCACGGCCTCCAAAGAACAGGACACATGATATGGACACAAACCTATTTTCCATATACACCTATTTTTTCTGAGATTCCATTCGAATCAAATTTCCCCTTCTATGCTCAGGGATATGCATAATAGAGTCATGTTTTACTGGATTAAAAATATCAAGTGTCTCATTTCCCTAACAGGATAATGGTTACTGGTTTGTATATGCTACTGTTGTCCCTTGTGTGTTGACAGATAGTAAAGAAAAGCCTTTGCTGAATGCAAATGAAAGCCTGAGGACTGATGTTGTAGTTAAGTGGACTATAAATGGATAACTATCCTCAGTAAATGAAGTGCTGTATATATACTCCCTTAGTGGGGCTTAGAGCTCCTGTAGCTGGGCAGGAAGTTTTCAGATAAAAACACAGTAAGAAAATGTTGATTAATTAAATCTATCAGCAAATCTGGATATGTTTGGACAACTTTTGTCTTTTATTTCTCTCAGCTCCAGGATGAGAAGAGTATTTTGAAAAGCGATACAGCTCAGTAGGAACACACTAGTGATTTTTCCCACAGCTTTGTTAGGAGCATCAAGTTTTATTTCCTGCTATGCCACGGTGCCACATTTCTTTCACTTTTGGCTATTCCGGGCCTATTCTAATGCAAATGTTCTCACTCTCTGAATAAATAGATATTCAATGGAGGAGAGAAAAAAGCTGCCGCAACTGGGCATGCCCTCCTATGTTTTCATATGAAAGACAAAACCAGCAACAATAAAATCTCTTTGAAGGAGGAGACATTCAGACATCCCCAGCTTTGGTCATCTGATGAAAATTCATTTTTCCTTGCAGATTGAGATGTACCTCCAGAACCATACTCAGAGTAGGAGTTTGAGTCGTTTGCTGAATCCCCTGGTTGCTTTGGTGCCTCTAACCCCAGGGACTAAAGGCAGCTTTGATTAACCTGCTCATTTATGTTCCTGTGGTCATATGGATTCCACCTTCTTTTTACACAGCACCTACTCAAGGAGAGCACCAGGCTCAGAACTATAGACAGAATTCAATACTAACATTCCTGTTTAAAGAGATAAGCCCACTAATGTCAGTGGAAGCAAGGTGCACAGATATCACTGGATCTTCAAATTTGCTAGGTAGCACTAACAGCAAATTACAGTCTCTTTAGATTTTTGTTACTCTATGAACTGTCTTTATCATGTGAATGTAAATTCATTGTGGAGATATATGTTCCTCATTATTTCCTTTTCTCATTTAGGCTGCTCATTTTGTCTGCCAGGTATCTGTTAGGTGCTGCTGTAGTCTGCTCTCCCTCCTCTTTATTAGCATTCTGTTTGTCTGTGTTTAGTCTGGTCCTCTCCATGGCTCTTTTCCTTGGCTAATGACTGTAGGGAAATCCACAAGCCAGCAGGACTCTTCCTGCCTCACAGAGTCTCGTGCATGTCTGTCTGCTGCCAAGCACCTGCAATTACCTATTGCTGATGTACAAGCAGAGAAAAGATGTTTGAGATTATTAGCCCAGGCATTGCTTCCCCTCCTACATTAATTTAAATGGAGGTGTTGTGTTGAAGGCCCTGAAGCTGTGCTGACAATCCTTGTTTAGTGAAATAATTATTTGAATGCTTGGTGTTGCTGTTTTTCAGGGGTGGCGGTGATGTCAGTTATCGACCTAGGTAAGTAAATTCCTGCCATCTCTCCAGAAATACTGAATTCTTAAGAAGGGAACTGGGCTACTCATTATTTACAACAAGAAAGGAAAGTGAGAAGACTCCAACTTTCTTACATTTGTCAGCAAAGAGTGCCTCAACGGAGCAAGAGAAGATTTCCCTACCAAATACATCTGTTCCTAATGGAAGCTGATGAATGGATTTTGTAACAAAAGGGAAGACTTGTACTTTTAAAATAATATTTTGATCTCGAGTGAATAGAGATTTTAGGAAAAATTATTCTGTGAAATAAAATTTTCACCCATGAAAACTTGAAAAAATATTCTTTAGTTTAAAAGGGGATATTGGATTTTTGTGTCAACTTTATGTTGTACATGCACAAAAATATAAATGTGTGTAATTGTTTAAGCATTTTACACAGTGAGGTTGTTTTATATAACATGAAAAAAACATCTTGTAAACTGTAAAAATAAAATGTTTTTACATTTTTTTAAGTGCTGCTATAAAAATAATTCTAAAGTATTTTTTCAAGATGAAAGGTGAGTTATTAAACACTAATGGAACTTTCTGTCATATACTTTAAGTTGTAGCACCTTATCTAAACAGGATGAGTAATATGTCCAAGGTAAGATTAGAAACTTCTGGGTAATGTAGAAAGTGTGTTAAGATAAGTTGAATTTTAGTTTGTAACCTCTTTAATCAGAAAGTTCTTTCAGAAAGCATGTACTAGGACATTTATCTGCCTGACAAAATTTGCCTAATATTATACTCTTCTATTTTAGACTGGTTTAACCCAAAATTATGTAGGTACAAACCTAGGAGATGTGGGGCAGCCAAAACCCCAGATTCAAACTTCACAGAGAGCTGAGAAACAACAGACCTTGGACTAAGAATCCATAACGCTGGAAATGTTATTTCAGAAAAACTCATCCCTAGTTCTTTGATGTCCACTTTACTCAGAATTCTGTCTCTTATCTTGATCCTTTTGTGTTCAGAGCTGAGACTCTCAGAGCCAAATTGCCAGTTGGGTTAAAACTGTCTGCTAAGGTGGCTGTTAATTTTAACTGCTAGGTGGAACCATAAATCACTAGGACAAAATCAGACCACATCAGCATCTATCATTAGTTCTACTACATTAGAGAATTAGCAAACTCCCCTCCCTCAGGCAGATCAATCACTGTTAGCATGTTCCCATGATATCACAGCAACCAGTCTCTACCTGTTATATCCCACACAAAATATCACCAACTCTTCCCTAATCTTCATGCTGCTGTCCAAGTGTTTAGCGCACCAAAATCTCTGGAACAATCTGTGCAGAACACAGAAGGACACCACCAACACCTGGGCTGCTTCACAATCGTCCAGGGAATCAGCACTTGCTCATTTCCCTGCTTGCGAGTGGGCTTGGAAAAAGAGGGAGGCTGTCCTTCCTCCTGGGCATTCAGCACTGCTACAGCCATCATGGGCAGAGTGCGAGTGAATCTGAGACTGTCCTAACCATTCCCATTCACAGCACAGTTATGAGATTGTGGCCATATCACAGCTGGCCATTTAGGAAATAGGCAATAAGCTAAACTATTTCCCTTGTAGGTGACAGATGGGATTGGGAGATAGGCACTGATGAATATCACTAAGACCTCTTCATGAATATCCATACATCTTACTGATGCTAGAGCTAAAGCTGATACAGCTTGAAGCAGAGGAAAGGCTGTTTCTGACACCATTAGGGGAGCAATATGGAAGGAACAAGATATTTTCTCATTAAACAAACAAACAAGAATATGTTTTCTAAGCTTCAAAAATAGTGAGAGTTGATCAGTCTCTTGACAAAGTTCAAGGATGATAGAAAATGCTCAGATACCCTTGGGTTGCCATCAAGATAAAGAGACACAAAAGGGAGGATTTAATGGATAGCACATCCATTTGATCAACAGGAAGAGAGACTCTCCAAAGTCCTGCATCCTCAGCCTGTATGGACTGGTGCTGATGGGAGCAAGCAAATAATTAAAAGCGATTACCTTGTGCAGCATCAAGGTGTCAGTGCATGTTCACATGGTATGAAAGTGCGTTTATATCAGCTGGGGCTTGGACTCTGTGACTCTGTCACACCAGTGCTCACAGAGCTCACCCCATGGAGGTAGTGCCTTTGGACCCTCTGTTTTGACAGCCTGCACCTTCAAACTGATTCGCAGCTAAGGTGACAAAGCATTGCACTTGTCCTTCTATCTTGTTGGCATTTGCTCCCTTTCATCTCCTGTCTGACCATCTGGTATGCAACCTCTCTCCAAGAACTGAGTCACCCTGTACAACTGGGCTGTAGCTGCCACTTTTGCAGCCACAAGGACTTCTGCAACCTGCTTGAAGCCTTGTGATGAAACTGGCAAAATAAGTTAATAAGTAGATCACTCCTCTATTTTCACTGGAAGCCAAAGTACAACACTTCACCACCCTGGAAGGTGGACAACAATTGCAGACTCAGCCAAATAAACATTCATGTCCATGAGCTGAATATCACCTGGCATTCCCCAGCTCTGGTGGTGGGTGGTTTGCTCAGCTTTTGCAGGAAAGGATGAAAGGCATGAACTCTGCTCCTCCAGAGACAGAAAAGATGATTTTTTCATAGGCCTGGGAGCAATTTTTGTTTTACTTTCATACTGAATCCGTTGAGTTCTGCAGAAGCAATTCCTCCTTGCCTCTCATCCAAAGGCTGGAGCTCAGAGCTGATGGCTGCTTTAGCTGCAACTTGCAGCCTTGCCTTCAGCAAATATAGTTCAAAATGTATTTGCTCCTCTGTAGTCTGCTGGAATGGCAGTGCTCCAACCCAGAAAGCTACCTGCAGCTTTAGAGAAAGTATAATGATGAATGAAATGAGTTCTAAATGGGAGAAAGGTGATGTTGCTGGAGTATCTCCTACTGTGCACCCACTATGGGATTGGCATCTCCAAGACTTGGTGATTAAGAGCATCTGGACATGCTTTGCTGAGGTTATAGATAATTAGATCTGAAATTGAAGAAATTCTCTTCATGTATATATTTTTTCCTAGCAGTTGAATGTTGTTTCCAGGACAAATAGTATGAAGTTTGGAGGGAAGGTTGACGTGGAAGGAAGAGGGTGCATCTCTTTCTTTCATAGTTTGGATGTCTTGTCAATTAATATTGCTGCAATTAAATTCACAGAAAATGGACCTCGGGTCTCAGACAATGCAACAGTTCTTGAAGTCTTGGCACTCCAGTTTTATCTGAGCAAATGGAGGCTCAAACCATGTGCACCATCTCTGAGTTTTTAAAAAGTAGCTTTATTTTAAAAAATGAAATGTAAATGACTTCAGATGGCAAACTGTATTAGGAGAGCTAAATAAGGAAAAAATATTGTTAGAGTGACAGTAATATTAGCTGCCACAAACAAAAATCAGTCAATAAAAGCACTTTGGAAAGTTAAAAAGCCAAATGAATGAAAAAGCCTCTTCCTAAATTCAATAATTTGTTGTATAAAATATTAGCACTTGGACTAAAATCACCACCTGAGTATAGTATTTTTTTTTCTGTTTTATCAGCAATCTCTCTCTTCCCTCTAGTAAATTCATTTATTTGTTCAAAACTGCAGTGGGTTGCCAGCACTTTCCAACATATGAATGTAAGATAATGCACTTTTCATCCACCCTAAGCCTCTCATTCCACAGATTATTGATTTAGCCATGCTGCTGTAAAGACAAACAGTCATATTCTCCTTCTGTGGCTAAAGTGACCAAATCTTCTCTTGCTTGATGAAATCTACCTCATTACAAGAGGGCACTGGGGACTGTGTTTGCACATGGCCGAGCATGGAGCCTGTGTTGAGAGCCACTTGCCCACCATCCTGCTGACTCACAATTAAGACTGTGCTCTGACACAGGCTCAGCCTAATCTGTGGAGTCTTTCTGAAGGAGGAAATGCCAGGCTTGCAGTGCAATCTGTAGACTCAAGAAATTCATCGCTAAGAACAAGGAGAGAAGTAGAACCAGGGAAGGGCTCTTCACAGCACATCTATCCCAGCTTGCCTTTCTCTAAGCAGCTGAAGTAGTGAAAAAAAGTGTGTTGGCTGATAGTCAGCAAGATGGGTAATGAAAACCACCCCAGGGACTGGAATGCTTACATTTGGGTTTGGGGCCTGTGATTCTCTTAGGAACAGAGAAATCCCCCTCTCCCTGCAAACCACCAGCACTGTGTGGAGTTAATGCTGTCTCCATGAAGATGCAGAGTTTGCCTTATAACAATGTGGAGTGATGTGTGGGAGCCCTTATGCTGCCCGTGACACCACCAGGGCTGAAAGTCACCCAGCTCATCAGATTCCTTGAAGGCTCATATGTTTCATTACCCTTAACTCCTGGTCTGCAGGAGATGCTGAGGTCTGTATTTTCATGCACTTTTGGATGTACTTGGATCAACAAGGCTTACCCTACACTTCCTGTCTGTAAGAAGTGCTTGAATTTTGAGCTAAGTTTGACCTAAACAGTTGGGAACTTTTGACCCTGCCTTCTAAGTAAGAAGCCAGGTCAGTTATCCAGGCTTTCTCCAACTCCATGGAGGGTTTCTGTGACCCTGTCTCAGCCAGTAAATTCAAAATGGATGCCTAAATCTCAGTAACAGGTATTCTGGCTGCATCTGCAGCACATCTTCCCTTTTGTGAGCTCAAAACCCTGTGTGTGTCACCCAGCTGATCTCTGGTGTTATATATAGATTTTTGTGCAAAGCCTGTGATTTACAAACTCTGTGATAGTCACCTAAAATTATCACAAATGAGCAGCAAAAAGTAAGAGCAGAACAGTCTCTAGCTGGCAGCCATAGCTGGAGTTTTTCTCTTCCAGAGGCAAACACGTAACCTAAACGTTTAAGAAATACCTGCAAATGTCGTGGGAGCAGGAGGGAAAGGTGGAAGAGGCCATGGCACTTTGCTTTTCAGTTTGGACATACCAAATGCCCAGGTCCACCACAGCCAAGGAGACATCACAGAATCATGCAGAAACACAGAATATGCTGAGCTGGAAGGGACCCACAAGGATCACGGAGTCCATGTTAATGTCCCTGTATTTATGGCTAAGTCTCCACTCCTGTATCCAGTACCACATCAGCCCATTTGTAGCAACCCAGCAAAGAAGAATTCTTTTCAGTTTACTTCCAACTACTAGACAGTACCAATTTTGATGGTTTTTAGTTTGTTTATTTTCCCTGACAAGGACATCTGTTTACTAGAACTCATCTCCAGTGTTAGTGAACATCAAAAGGGACGTCTGTGAGACTGCAGCTGGATTTAGATGGTACAAAGCCCTTCAAGTGACTGTTTAAATCTCTTGTTCTTTTCTGCATCCCCAGTCTCCAAATAGAAGTGGGCTAATTTTAAACGCATCTCCAGATTTTTCCAATTTATTTAATGTGTCTGTCCTAACTTGTGCTTCAGGATCACTTTTGGGGTGAAGTGTAGCATTGATTTAAAAAAAAATAGAATAAGAAAGTAATAACTGTCCTAAAACACATGCATGTATTTGTTTCTTCAATAAAAGTGGGTAACTGAGGAGGTGGGGAGAAGTGAGCAAACTGAGGAGGATTCTTCTTTGTTATTCTTCTCCTGATATCAACCAGCATACGCTTAATCTCAGGAAGATCTGATTTAGCAGTGCTATGCATTCATGTTGTGTGCCTATATGACTGTTTATTTAGTTGTGAATTGATTGATTAGGAAATAAGTGCTTTTCAAGTTGACAGTATAAATAATGAAACTTTATTAGTGATATATGTGACACATTTAACAATGCTAATTTTCTGTACTGCTCTGTGTAATTCACTTGCCTTTTTCAGTAGGCTGTAAACAATAGAAGGTTTGAGGGAAATCACTAATTTGTTGGCTTTCAAAAAGACAATGGAAAGGAATCCAGAATTTAGGAATATTTCTAGAGTGCCATCTAGTGGGAAAAGAAATGAAGCCACAAGACAATGGCACTCAAAACACACCTTTGGAAAGTATGTCTTAATACACAGAACTAGCTCTTCATTTTACTCTACAGCTAAACACAGGCTGCCACTAATGGATTTTATGCAATTTAGTTATAATGGAAAACTTTATTTGTTCCATTTTTATTAAGTATACGTGTGTGTGTAGATATATATATATATATTGCAATTAATGCCCTCTCTGCTTTTAGTTTTTGAAAAAATAACAAATGTCTGGCTTGAGCCCAGACTTAAGATCTGGTTTAATCATCTCATGTTCTCATACTTCAAAGGCTTTGTCATTAAATCTTGATTTCATTTTCATTCTTTTAATTAAGTTACCGACCTTTGCATTTGAAATGGTGATATTTAGAAACTGAAGACCACTGTTATGAAACAAGCTTTGAAACAGCGGAGATTTTAAAAATTGTGTTATTGCCTCATTGCTTTCAGGTGTGGTTTTATCAGAGGTTGTGCTTGTCCTCCTTAGCAAAAGTACAACTCGTGTGGTTATAGCAGATGCATTGCTACCTTTCAAGCAGGTTTCTATAGCCAATTAATGTCTCATTACATAGGTAATTTTCAGGGTGTCCAAAAAACCCCAATTTGCCTGTTTTTGAGGATGCCAATTTTGCAAGTGTGGCCCCAGATTTAATAAGGACCATACCAGGAACTCACCGAGTTTTTCTTGCTTTCAGGCTTGTTTGGGGCAGTCTGGCAGAGCCAGAGGGCAGTGGGAGAGGGCAGATCAGTCTGTGCAGGTGAGTACTTTTGCATTCGCCTACCTGTCCACTGGGGATAGATTGAGTGTATCATTTTGTAATCCAGGTGCCTTTCTGAGGAGGAATCACATCTGGGCAGGTGTGTACATCTCTTCTGTTACAGCTGCCTCCTGGAAGGGGAGTTTGGCGATTTTAAAATAACAGTTTTTGCTCCCACAGTTTTGTTTACATGCAATACCTGCCAAAGAATGCTGGTGCTGTGTTGGGAGTGTCCCCTAGGTTCATAAGTTTGGTAAAGACTTACAGCAATATCAACTTTTAGAAATGTACCAACCAGGCATCTCTGTGGTAGATATGTTTGTCTTTTCAGTCGTCTCTTCACTTTCTTTATACCTACTTCTTAATTGATGTTCTTTAAATTTATCTTCAACATACAGCATATTGCAGGGAACTATTTATGCCAGGGGAGAGCTATGGTTATATTCACAATGACTGGCTTTGGGATTTAGAAATGTTTTCAGTAGGCATGTCATCTGTCTGGGCTGTGAGTCTTTGTAAGGGAGAGATTTTTATCTGTGGTAAAAGTAATATCTGCATTATGGAGGCTAAATGTAGTGTATTGTTATGTCCATTTGGTACACAACACTGGTAAGTTTATTCATCTCAAGATGAGATAAAAGAGGGGAATGACAAGAAAACTGATGAGAAAAGAAATGCGGAACTGAGGCAGGAAGATTTTTATTCCTTCTGAATATTGCATAAGTTGTGAAGGAGAAGACTTAAAACAGTACCAGTGAGCAATTTGCACGGAAAAGGAATAGGGAGGATGTGGTGAGCAAAGTACTACTTCCTGCTGAGTTTAACCCAAGCTCTGCTTTTGCCTTTCTTCAGTAAAAAAACCACAAACAAACAAACAAAAACTACAATAAAACCCAAAACCAAACAAACAACAGAAACAAACAAAAACCAAAAAACCCACCCAAAACCAAAAACAAAACCCCAAAATTATGTACAGATCACCCTCGCAGCCTGTGTGTTTGAAAAGCCATAGGAGAAGAATTTTTCAAAGAACAACCTTAATGGCAGCATGGAGAGTCCTCTTTCCAAATATGCTGCTAAGCTCCTGACAGCAAGAGTGAGAAAGAAACAGGGATGGAAAGGGAAGGAGCAGAGAGGGACTACTTTGGTACTAGGGAAGGTGTGTTTTCTAATGAGGTCAAAGGGTAGACTGAGTGTTTGCTGTAGAGTATTTTATCAGCTCTACAGGTAGGTATTTCCCTGTATCTAAGGACTCTCAAATTCTTTTGAGAAGAATACATTATTTCTCTGTTTGGAGGTGTCATGTAGGAGACTTCTGGTCGTATTGTTTCCTGCCCTAGTAAAATTACTCTGTGTTTTTATGGTGCTCTGTAGAGTGGGTTTGAGATGTGTGCATGACTGACATCCGGACCAAAAGAAAGGGATTGGAACAGCAGCCATGAAGGGTGCAGACATGTATCCATGGGGTACAGCAAAGGGGTTCAAACAAGCAATAAGGATCACACTCTCCTGGGAGTCCCAGGCTGCATCCTAGTCCTGTGACGGATGTGCCTGCGCGCAAGCGACTGCAGATGGGCACCATAAATAACTCCCATGTCACAGGAACAGCTCCCGGAGGCAGCGATAGCGGGAAAGTTGCGCTTTTCCTGCATTTCTATTTCACTTCTGCTTTCCCTGCTGAGGTTGATTCATTCTGCTGCAGTTTCAAACAGATGCATTAGATCCTTTTAGGTCGAGTTTTGAAAGCTTGTTAGAGATATGTTTCCAGTTTTCGCCCTTATTGCCAAATCACTCCTACTTGGATCTTGCTGTGTTCCTGAAGGAGTTGTGAAGGCTGACAGTCAGTGGTCTTGTGGAATTAGGAACTCAAACTTTATGCCCCTGAAGAAAAATGAGGAATTTGTAGTTTTAGCTTAGTGAAAAACTCAAACTCTTGAAGATCCTCTAGTGTTTGACTCAAAGCATTTGATGTTTTTTTCCTATGGAAAGCAAATATCCTAATTCATGTTTGGAGATGTCTCCAGTTGATTAGTTGTGGGTATTTTTACTCCCTCTGAGCCTAGTTTTATTTCACTCATGGGAACTTTATACAAGCAGAAGAGCATTCATGCTCTTGAATTATTTTTATTCAGCTAATATATCTAAAATATTTGTGTAACTGGTTAAAATATGTGATCTAGACCAAATACGTGTGTGAATACAGCATGAAGAAAAGATATTTTGTGCCACAATCTTAAACCAACTGAGGAGAACAGAAGGAACTTTCTACTGCATCAGGTATCCTTTCTGTCTGCCTTCACCTTGTTGGTCCCTGTCAGTGCAGTGGGTGTTGGGACTGGGAGTTTACATCCATCTCTCAGTAGGCTGCTTCTGGTGTTTTCTAACATTCTATTCACACCAGCCTTTAACAGTTTTTTCATTTTCTTTCTGAGATGGTCAACATTGCACTTAAGAGTCTATTCCTGACGGCAATTCTTCACAGCTGTCGTTAAAGAGTGATGAGTTCAGACCAAAATACCGTGAAGTTAATGAAAGTCTTTGCATTGATTTTCATACTCTGCAGTGTTTGTGCTTCATATTCATTTCAATGGATGTTGGATCAATCCCCTCAGAATGCTCTGTAAGATTAGACAGAAGTGGAAGTAAGGTACCATGGAAACAAAAGGCTCGAGTGTAATCCATGGACGAGAATCTTGTTGTCACAGATGAATTTACTTAGCTGGCTTTCATATAAACACAAATATAAGAAAAAGCATGTCAGCCTAGGTGTTAGTGTAAGGACTGTATCTTTTTAATTAGTCTGGTAAATATTTCATTAGCAACTGTAATAAAATATTGATTTCAGTGTCTCCATTAATCCATATTACTTTGGTTCTGTATATTTTTCACTTTTAATAATTTAGCAAAATCATTTTTACTGGACACTTTCCCCTCTAACTACCCCAGGATGGGAAACAAAATTACTGTGGAAATATAATTATTTTTTCCCCTGTGCCATCTCTCCTAATTCAATTAATTACACATCATGTCATTGCCTCTGGTTTTATTTTATATTTTATATATTAGTAAAACTAAACAGTTAATATGTTCTTGAAGAAAAAATTACCCTCACACTCCTGAGACTCTAAAATGACTGTTCATTAGCACAGAACAATAATTCTGAATGGATGGTATACAAAAGAATCACAATTCCTTTCCATGAGCAAGAGCAAAGCATTCTTATTTCAGAGAGAGTCTGGCCTATTTTGGAGAAGCTAGAAGCTTGACAAAAAGCCAAAGCAGTAGCTAGATACAAAGGAGGAAACAGAAGAAGTAAAATATCAAAAGTCTTGCTGCTTTGCCTGTTTTCCTCACACACATGCTGAGGCATTAAGGCTAACAATCAGGACACCTAATTATTCTCACACAAATCCTTCCAATAATAGATGATTACTGTTTTCTTTAGAACAGTTGAAGTCAAAGCAGTGCTTTGGCTAAATATGCTGACCACTTACCACTATTTATAATTGAAAAGTTTGTGTTTAGTCTTCTAATATTTTCAGTAGTACATTAGCACAGAATCTGCTCATGGCTTCCTATATCTTGTGTTCTAGAAAGTCAAAGTAAAAGGTGGCTCTACCAGATCCTCAGTGGCAACTGTGTAGTTGCGTGTTAACCTATAATAGTTAAATACATGTTAAATACTGAGTAAACACCTGGAAAATATATATTCACCTTGATCTTCTAAAATCTGCTGTAAATGGCAAGTGGTATTTTGTTTGCATTTAATTTCTGTGGAAGTATTGATCTTGTTTTTTAACTTCTCTTAGTGTTGAAAAAAATCTGCTGGCATCTTAGCTATTTACAGTGGCAGCATATGGAATATGGAAACAAAGACATTAACTGCACCAAAGTCTAACTAGAAGGCTTTTGGCATAGTGTTTATGGTATGCTCTTGGTCATCAAACCAGTACAAGCAGTGGTTAAATGCCCAATGTAGCAGCTAATTTCTGTCACTTGGATATTTGTCTGGGAAATTAGCCTGGGTCTGAGCCAGATGGAATCGTACAGTTTCACTAACTTTGCAGCTCTATTAGTTTGAAGTCAGGAGAGCAGACATGGCCTTGACAAGCATATGATTCTGTGCTGCATTGCCTGTCCTGGGAAGCTGCTCAGCTTTTCTATATTTAACAGATGAAAATGTCTCCAGAGTTCATCAAACACATACTCAAGATATCACAAGCTGCAGCTGGCAGCTGGGAGCTCTGCAGTTCAAGGTTAATGGGACACTAATTAGTAAGTATATAGGGATATCAGCACGTAACACCCACTTTTTGAGCAACTAGGAAAATGAATTAATAGTCAAGAGAAGGAGGGCCCTTCTCCAGCTGCCTCCAGCTCCCTGCAGGTTTCATTCCATCTTCCCACAAGCTTCTAGGGCAAGTGCTACAGCGAGCTCCTGCAGACACAGCTAGGAACACTGGGGAGTCTTGGAGGGCCGGCTGGCATGGGGAGAAAGCCAGGTTATCCCTGGAGAAGGTCAGAGTCAGCCTCTGCATTGCTTTGCCCTTTCCAACCACTTCAGACACTGTGAAAGCCTGGTAATGTGGCAAAAACACTCCACAGCCCCAGGTTATGGGAACTATCCCAATGCCTGAGAAAACCAGCAGAGAGCAACACCCAGCTGACAAGCAGCCTCTCTTCTGGTGTCAGCAGAAATTGAGGGTAGGAGAGAAGATAGGCTTGAAAATTGCTGGAACACCAAGCTGAATAATAACCAGGGAATGATCCTTCTTAAAGTGGGAAAGAGCAAGATTAATGTGCATTTTACCAAGAGATAACACTTTTGCAATTATTATTAAGTATCTAGAAGTCCCTAATTCAAAATATGGATAATTTACTGTAAATCTTGCCACTGACTGCTGTATTTTCAGTATCTCTTGACTGTAAATTTAATAGCTGCAGGAAAAATTTGGTTCAATGTATGTAGCATCACACCCTTCTCAAATCTTTTCTTCTTTATAACAGCCATTCTCTCAGGACTCAAAAGCACATTTCATTGGTTAGGAATCCCATCTGGGTAACTTTGAATTATCCAAGATAAGCCTGGGGGATAAAATTAAAAGCCAAGTTTGATGAGGTTGGTTCTTAACTTCCTTGTCATTTGGCTATCTGGGACATTGATTCTTTTAGATGGCTTTATGTCTGACAGCCCATATTCCTAGTAAATTCAAAATTAGTGACTTTGTGTGCACAGAGATCTCAAACTAATTTTTGTCAGAGACTTTTGAAAATGTAGGTTACACAAACTCATCTGTGGTTCAATAGCTTTGCTGTCTCCTCCTATAACTCACCTTTTCATTTTTACCCAGATCATTCTCCATTGCATTCCTCCCATTACAATATATTCTCCTTATTTTGCAGTCAGGCACTGGCAATGAATGGGAGGGAAGGTGAAAACTTCATGCATCACAGAAGTAGCATAAGAAGGAATAAGTTGCTCAGATGTCAAAGCAGTATTAAGTCTAACCAAATGGATAGTACAATTACCTGGTAACATTCAGGGAAATGCACTGAAAATGACAGGCTGAAGTTCTGTGGGTATGAAGAAAAGTGAAGCTGTCTTGCAGTGGGGAAAAAGGCAGTAATGAGTGAAGAGTGCAGCTATAGTATTGTGATTAGGAATTATTTCATGTTACTTTTACATGCTACATGTACTGTTAATTAAGGATTCAGCTCTACACATTTATAGGCTTCTTTCTTAAGTCCGGACTAGAATTTCTACTTCTCACAGGATTGTTCTCAGAGATGAGACCAAAAAGTCTTACTGGTATCAGCTGAGATTCCTACATGTGAGCTTGAATCTTTGGGCCTTGGAGAAGGGGTGACCTGAAGAGGATTACACTGAATCCTACTCACAAAAAAGGTATCTCTGGGAAGGTCCACACTGACATTGTCATGGTGCTACAGAACATACACACACCTGAGCTGTGGAGCAGCTGACCCCAGACAGAGCCACACCACTCTCTGTGGGGTCAATAAGGCTTTGAGTTTGAGGTGAAGATGACTTTTAGTCCAGTTGCTGCAGTTCCAATTTTGTCCTACTGAGGTTTAATTAGCTCACAGAAATGCAAGCAGTGACACTGCAAGCCTGAGATGGTTGCTCAATAAACATTTGGGATGCTGGGATTTGATAACTGGAATGACCCAGTGACAGTACAGCAATTTTCTTTGTTAGAAAAACACAGCCATAGTATTCTCAACTTATAACACTGGGTTGCTCTTCAGAATGTCTCTCTAGTTAATAGTAAAGTGGAAAAGTGATGTTAACCAAGATAATAAGATAGCAAATACTGATGGAAATTTGATTGCAAATAAGCGATTTGCGTAGAAAATAAGAATTAGATACCCTAATGTGTTAACCAAATAAGAATCAGGAAACACTTGGGAAATTAATGTGTAAAGTAGACAAAATAAAGCATTCAAGGCATGCTGGTCCCTGGGTGTTTCTTTTTCTTTCCCAGTTGTCAAGCTATAGCGTGAAGGTTACAAGTAAGGAAAGAGACAGCCCACTTCTTTTGCATCAACTTTGTTCGCAGGAAACTGGTTTTGGTTTTAGGGTCTGAATTTCCAGAGTAAGTCTGTATTTCTTGTAACCATCTCAGACAGATGTATACATTCAGGCATTAGCAAACATCAACCCCACAGCTGAAGCTGCTTCTGTAATGTTTCCAGCTGTGTTGCCCAATCTAGTTTAGAATACACTTTCTCATCTGAACACCTGAGACGCACTCCACAAACAGTGTTCTTTGTTAGACATTTCATTACCTGAATATTTTCTTTGATAACCATCTTTTTTACTAACTTTGTCCTGTTTGTGCTATGTCTATTTTGAACCTTCTGAAGTGTCTTTGCTCATATTGCTATTTGCGTCTTCAAAAAGCAGAATCATGTCACCTTGGTAGCTAAGCAAAACCAATGTCCTACTGCTGTAAGCACTGAATAAATGCTCAGAATGAGACTCTGAACTCCCTAAACAGACTGCAATTTGAAGAGACCAGGCAGAAAGAAAATTCTACCTTTGTGGAGTTGAATACAGGATAAATTGCATGGATACACAGACTAACTGCCCTACTGCACATAGGAACCCTCTCTCGAGATGGACACTCCATGTAAACCTCCTGACACCCAGTCCAACACTTCATTTACTCTCATTATGCACCTCATGTTACCCTTTGTCATGGGACTTTGTTCCTTGACAAAAGCTGGGAGGAGTTTACTTGACAGAGAAAGCAAGCAATAACATTTATAGTTTCCCATTCTTTATTCTTTTCCCTTTTACTTAATAGTATATAAAAATTTTTTTAGAGCCTCTTAATGAATCCAGTACTTCATATAGCATTGTAATTACTTTGATGCAAGTGTCTAAAACCACAGCCAGTCTGTCTTTTACATGGTTTAAATGCAAGTGAAGCATTTATTTCTCCAGTAAATCTTCTGCTCCTCGAACAGAAGCTGATTTTAAAATAGGGAAGGAAAGGGAAAAAAATAAGGTCATTGATATTCTTACAAGCTGTCTGCAAAGCTTTATTATAAAAATAATTGCATTTTCAACTAATCAAAGATGTGTTTAGGAGTACTTGTGCTGCAGGAATTATACATTCAGAACTTAGATGGAGCTTTCAATAGCTGCGTGTCTGAACCTTCCAAAGAGGTCAGGATATGCTATTCAGTACAGCAGATTCTTATTTTCCGAGCATGCTTACACTGAGGGTTGCTTTCTCAGGTAACCCAGTGTCTTCCACACCTCTCAGTGCTGGTGCTCAGAGTGCCAGGGGAAGTCAGTGATGGAGAAATGGAATGTAATTAATTGGATAAAATTAATTGAATCCCACGTGATATCTGGCAGATGATCAGCAGGTAGACAACCCAAATTTCATACTGAAAACTCTTTCATTGTTTTATTTCTTTTTTCTAATGTTTCTATGTTTAGCTCCCTCAACACTTCCACACCAGTATCAGGACAGTCCAACAAGAGAAACGATGCTGTTTCCTGGGCCCAGCTAGTCTTTTGCAAAATGATGTCACAGGATTTTGCATGGCAGTAGCTCTGCAGTTACTCGTTCATTAATATTAATCGGAGATGAAAAAGTAATATATGCTGATCAGAAGTTCATTTCCCTGTTGTTTGCTCTCTGACAGTCTAACAGCAATGATAATCCGAGCTTAACAGGCATTACAATGGAAATCCTCCAAATGAAACACAGAGATTAGTGACTTCTCAACAGTGCAGTCATTTCCTGTGATTGTTAAAGTGACACTTCCTATAGGAAGGGGAGTATATTAAGTTCGGTGCTGCCACTTGTTTCTCTCAAGAGTAGGCTTTGCTGACAATCCACTTAGTCTGAAATGCTAAACTGTAAATCTATTTGGAAGATAAGATTTAATTTTATATTTGTCATCATCAACATCATCGTGAAATTAGCTTCTTTAAACCCAAGCTTAGCTTCTTTAATCCCAAGATCTGAGTTTTGCTTAAGGGCAGTGGCAGTGGTAGTGGTGTCCTTTGCCATGCTACTTGAGATTTTTTGCTATGCTGAGAAACTTCCAGTGTTTCAAAGAGCCAGGAATATCCAAGAGCTGAGTTGGAAAATCCCTTTCATGTGGTGTTAGAGTATGAAGCAGATTATTTTTCAGAGACAAGGTAGTTTAGCAGAATTGCTGCTGTCTGGGCTGTTACCTTCTTCTAGTACAAGAGGATAAAAGTCATACTTTGTCCTCTTTCATATGAGGCAAAGTATGAGAGCACTGAGGAATGGTGAGCATTCCCTAATGCTCAGCTCACAGTATTGTGAGAACTGTAGAAACCCTCCTCCTGGTTTTACAAAAACTATTGAGCCCCTGGAGTACCTCCAGATGAGATCCGTGCCTTAGGGAGCCACACTTTTCCACAACCAAACGAGGCTGAAAGGATGATCCTTCCTTCTCCTCTTCATGAATAAGGCAAAAGTTATCTCTGGAAGCAGAGAACTGAAAACTACAGACATCAGGAAGTGTCAAAGCAAGAGAGTCCCTCTGCAGTGTCTCCAGCGTGCTGCCCTGGCAAGCTGCGTGCCGCTGGAATTGTGTGAGCAGGAAGGGACTCAGAGGGCTCTGCTCTGGTCCATGTGCAGCCCCCTCAGCACATGCTGTTGCTGTACCACTGCCCTGTCCTGCTCTGGTTCTTTGATGTTTAGTGGATTTGTTGGTCCACTGGAATGTGAAGCCATGGAGCCCAAGAAAGGAAATAGAAACAAGCAGAAATTCAGATAGTCATAGGAGAAATCAGCTGGAAACCTCTTTAATATATAAGATCCTCCAGGTCTGGTTCTGGGGGGTTTTTGTTCTTTTTTGTTTGGTTGGTTGGGTTTTTGTTTTTGATCACACAGTACCTTTTGTTGCAGAGGGACATCAGAGCTCAAAGACCTGCTTCATGTCACTAAACTGCAGAAAGAACCTCCACAAGGGTAGATCTGTCTCCTCAGTGGTTTTCAAGACAGCTTTCAACATTCAGTTCTTAGACTGGTTTTCAAAGTGGGTAGCAAGAAATCGGAAGATTGCCTGTCCCAGCTTTAATCTTCCAGCTCATATCCCATGGAATGAAGTATTCTATAATTAATGTTCGTGACTCACCTTATTCACATTTTCTTGTACTTCCTTATAAAAATACAGGGTACATTTATTGCTAATAATTAACAATGACTTCATTATATAGATTTAGTTTAAAATTACTAGCAGCTCAAAAATGTATCTCACAGATAATTATTTAATAACTACTTTATTTAGTAAAACTTAGCTAGAAATTAATTTCAAGTGCCTTTACTGAGGGCATTGCGGGGCAGAAATGGAAAGACAGTGTTCCTTTTGAGTGTTCTGGTCTCAAGATTGCTTTTTCCATGCTGGGGAATAGTAAAAAAAGTTAAACATATTAAAAACCTATGTTCTCTTTTACTGTATGAACTGACCCACAGAGGCTTTATAAGGTTATAGCAGGAATGATGAATGATCTTTCCTTTTATTTCTATATAATTATTTTTCTAAAAAAATAGATTATTTCCCTTTGTTACAAGTTTTGCAGTATTTGGGGCTTGCAAGGCTATTTCTCTTGAAGTGGAAGCACTGATGGTTTGAGTCAAACAGCCCTTAGATATTGCCTTTTTTAATTGACCTGAGTGCAGTGTATGTGGAAAGAAACAGTGGTGTGCAATATCTTTGAGCAGAGATCCCCACCTGTGTGACTCATGAGCTCTGTGCCAGATGAAGCATCTTTCCTTCTTTATGTAATGTTCTTCCTCACAGCTCTTTCTCTTTCATCCAACCTGTTGCTACCTCCAGGAAGTTACCTGAACTGCATATTTTTGTCCCCCGCAAAATCAGCCATTCATGCTTTGAGCAATGATCTCCTCTTTGCCTGTAGATTTTTCTACTGAACACAGTCTTTGAGCGTGAAAAGCAGCGCTTACTCAATTGTTTAATTAGATAATAGGAACTTTGATTCTCCATATGCTATTTATTTGCATAGAGGTAGAGGGCTCTTATTACTGGTTAAAAACCAGTTGTTGCATTCAGCAACTTCCACCACAATAAGCTTTTATTATGTATTGTCTATGCTACTTGTGTAAGGCACGGCTATAGATCTGAAAGTATTATTCTGATAAAACTGGATGTGAAAATTGACTTGAAGAGTGTTACCAGGGTATGACATATGTTTATGAGACAGTTTGGGAATTTTTAGATATTTTTGCTGACAAATACAACTGAATGAATAAATGAAACAACAGTCCTTCTTGTAATGTGTGTCTAGGATTTGAACCTCTTTGATCAAAGACTAATGGTAAACATTAGGTATATGGCTGTGCTGGATGTACGGCTGGTTTCCTACGGCTAAAGAATGCCTGTACTGATTTCTCCTTAAAAGTCTTTTTGTTGGTGGTGCTGCTGGATTTTTGTTCTTGTATACTGCAGTTACTGCATCTCTAAATTTGCTGATTTGATATATCGTTTCAGAGCAAAGCTGCAAATTTACAGTTCTCACAGAAAGCAATGCATTTCCTGGCGGGGAAAAAAATAGCACAGCACAGCTCTTATGACAAACGCAAAAATTTCAAAACCAAGAGGAGCTTTCTTTGACCTGCATGTTCTTAGTGTTCTTAAGAGCCTTGGAAGCAAGAGACCTTTTCTGAGAACTAATTCCCTGATTTAGCTGAAATACCTTGAGTTCTGACATTCTGAAGTAGAGGTTCA
This sequence comes from Dryoscopus gambensis, assembly GCA_013389985.1. Classification (NCBI taxonomy): domain Eukaryota; kingdom Metazoa; phylum Chordata; class Aves; order Passeriformes; family Malaconotidae; genus Dryoscopus; species Dryoscopus gambensis. The sequence goes on along the minus strand of WEIT01011923.1, from coordinate 66,439 downwards.
CTGCAATACTTTTCTTAAGCCTCAGTCAAAGGAACATCACAGCATACCACTTATTCTTCTCTGTTATCCAGTAAAAAAGAATCTGTGTCTTTTTATGAGTGGAAGAGATATTTTTAGATTTAAATCATCTGTCCCCCATATCCCCTTCCCTGTATATGAATCAATAAGTAATTTGAAAACTAAATCACCAGATCTGGTAGAATGGTTTGTGTACAACAGCTGTGACATAAGACAGAGAGAATATGGCTTGGAAACAATCAGCTTAGAAAGTCGTAACAGCAGTTGCACCTAATTGATTTGCTGGGTCTCTGTTTGATATAGGTTTGCACTAGGATGATCCCAGAAAATTTGTCACCTTTCATAGAGTGTATTTAACCTTACTCACATAAGTAGGTTGCAAAAAGACAGGTTGATGTGCAGGGACTGAACAGCAGGACGACGAGGAGTTCCCTTCCACAGGCACAGTTCCATCCATTACCTGCTCCCCAATGCACATTGCATTTGTTACTGGCAACCTGCAGGTCACAAGCCTCATAAAAGGGGCAGGGATATGGATTAGTTCTGGGACTGCAGCTGTATCACTTTGGTATTGCAAATCACACACCTTCCAGATGATGGAGGAGCCTCTATCATACAGGGGCTTAAAGATCGTGAGTTTTAAAATGTAACAATGGATCCAAAGTCTCTTTTAATTTGTCTCTGCCTGGTACAAAGTGGATAAGCCTTCAGCTGACACTGTTTCTTTTTAGGTTTTCCTACAGGTCAAGCAACCTCAGAACAATTCAGTGGATTATTTTTTTAAAAGAGGGTAAGATTAATATATTTAACCATATAAATAAAAAAACTACTGCTTTCGGGGGGAAAAAAAAAAACCACAACAGAAACCAAACAACTCTGTTTCACACAGATAATAAAAGGAGATTATTACATTGTGGCTACTTCAGGCCAATTTGGCTCAGTCATATAATGCAAAAACTTTTGCAAATAACAAAGTAGGAAACTACATTGCACAGATTTCACTAACACAGAGGAGGAAAAAAATAAACTAAACAGAAGAGATTGCAGTGGTATGTCTGTATTTAACCTGACAATTTTTCAGGATATCACTGAAGTCTCCTGTACTAAAATTGATCTAAATTAGCATAATCCCATTATATCCGTGAGCTTACTATTCTTATTACTGTCTCTCAGCCTGTCATTCATTACTTCTGCTTAAGAAGAACTGAGTTTGGGGCTCCTGATTCTGGATGGTATTGGATTATGCCTCTTTTACCTATTTTGCTCTGTCCATGTTTTATGAAACAGAGCATGAGGATGTGTGATGACAGAAAAGAGCTGTGATCCCTACACGGCCCCAAAGCTCTGCCAGCAAGGGGTGGTCAGCCTTGCTGCAAAGGCAGGGTGTAGGTGTTCATGTTTGTGGATTGCCTTGAGAGGATTTAAGTAAAAAGCTGAATAGGGGAAACCACATCCCATTTGTACCCTTTGTACTGGTCCTACCAGATCCTATTATGGGAACATACAATCCTGAGGGGAATCTATTGGCAATTTATCTGTAAACGAAGAACTTCCAGAGGGATACCTCACATGCAGAGCACACCTGTGCCCTGTGCCAGCAGTGAGTGCTTTTTTTTCTAACTTTCTGTGGAATTCTTTGAGAGGCTTGTAGCTGGTTTTGTTTTTGCTTTTTAAAATCAAAACAGCCTGAGCTGTATTAAAATGTTGCCCAGAAGAGAATGGATGGATAGTGCAGGTCATGGGCTGGTTTCAGGTCTCTCTGTTCTTTGTGGGGAATCCACAGGGTAACTTGCAGCATTTAGTATTGGAGCTTTCTCCATGCCTTGACCGAGATGAGGACAATACACATGAGGTTGAAGAGGAAAGGAGTGATGGCACCAGCTTGGTGGTGCTGACCTTGAAAGAGGTTATACAAAATGAGAAAATGCAACTTTGGTATTCATGAAATCCGTGCTGAATTTATGCAGTAGGAAGGCACTGTCAGAGTCTAGAGATGGATATGTTGGTCTGCAAGATCACATTTCTTAGTTTTTCTATCTTCCTGAGAGCCTCTCCAGTTTCTTCTTTCACACAGGAACATAGTCAACTCTGAGGCCGGCTTGTGGGAAAAAGTGTTGGAGGTTACATTACAATGGCAATGAGCACACACATAATTTCGATATGCCCATCCCAAGTCAAATCCCATCTGTGGACCACAGTGGTGACTGCAGCAGAAAGAAGGACTATATTAGTTTAGGACGAATGGAATTGACAGGTGAGGGAAATTTAGTTAGTGACATTTGTCATGAGTGGCCTGTAGGACTGTGGGAGTTATATTCTCTGAAGAAAGCAGTAGATGCATTTTGTCAGTGTGATGGATTCAAATGGCTAAGATAATTCAGAGACATTTAATTTTTCTCTGCTGTAAGAGTTTTTAAAGAGCCTCAATGCAGTCTGGCATAATTTTTGACCTACACTATTCTGGGGAGAGATGCTTGATCTGGCATTCTTTATTGTGGGAAATATAATGACACTAATTTCAAAATGAGCAAAAAGTGGACTTAGTGATGGTAAAAATAAATAATGTGGGTGAGCTCGTGTTACTGCTTCTGTCAGTCTCATTCCCATTTCATTTTCAAAAGGTTCACGTTTTTGTGTTTGTGTTTTGTCCTGCCTCTTCAGTAAACTTTAACACACATTTGTCTTGGAGTCTGATTCTGTAAAGATCTAGGGAATGATCATGGATGTAGAATTTCCCTTTCCATAGCTCAAATATTACAATCCACAAGATCCATTTGCAGAAGATAACTCACAGCTGGGACACAACAGAATGCATTTAAAATAAATATGAGGTAAAACTGTTATATATGAAGTTGAGTGATTGGCTTTTGTATGTTTTGTTAATTAATTGAAGTAATTAAGAAGTTGTTAATCAGTTATAAATTGTTTAAGTAATTAAGAAATCTGTTAATTAAATGTTAAAAGTCCTGTTTGTACCCCAGTTGACTGTTATATCACTCCAAGTTTCATACCCCTAATTTCACTGTTAAAATGAGCCATTTACAAATTTTATTCAATATCCCCAGTTGATTGAATGAATGTACACCCTGTTTATGTTAAAATCATATTTTTATCTTAATCTTATGTATGCTTAAAACTTGGTATTAAGTTTCCCCTATCTAAGTAATAAGCTAGGTTAAAGCCTCATATTAAGAGCCACAAGTTATTTTTAGAGGCACTTCTAATGGTCCTGCAAGTGTAGTCATGACAACCCTGCATACTAATGAGGACTGATTCCCGCCACTGATCCACCAGTACCTCATCCAGTCTAAGCCCTTGACAACAAGCTACCGATTGGACAGAACATCATGACTTCATTCTACCCCAACCAACCAGCGAACACCGAAGAGGCGGAGAGTGGGCGGAACCAAGGCGGAGCCGGAGCCTCCCAGACACCATAAAAGACTGAAACCCTAGAACTCAGCGCGCATTTTTGCCTCGTTCGCTGGTGGACTAACCACTTGTGGAGCCGGGTGCTGCCCTTGGTCAGCTCCTCCCCCACCTTGGGGAACTTTACTATACTAGGCGGCACTGCCCAATCCTATTACTTGGGTTCATCGCCCTGCGGGACACGAAGTGTCTCTGATCCCCGCCCCGGGTGGTTTTCACCTTTTTATTTTCTAACTTTATTTTAAAAAACCTGACAATAAATTATCTTTTGCTTAAGGATAATTTGGGCTGTCACGTTTTTAACAAAACTCTTCTGTATTGAGAAGGAAAATAAATCATGTAATAACAGATTTCAGGTGTTATTAGAGTTCCCACTGACTGCATTTGGTTTTGGTTTGTTTTTTCCCAACCAATATTATTCTGTAAATCCAGGAAACACTTAGAAGACAGACTTGCTGCAGCTAGAGACCACCTTCTGTTAAGTGTACAGGTGGCTACTCTTTGCTAACAGGGATGCTAATTAACAGTTTTACTTCTCCACAGAGAGTTTAATCCCTCTATTTATTTATTCTGTAACTAAATTGTATTTTAGTGGTTTCACTATAAATCCAGGCCTGTTTGAACAATCCATGCTGATTAAATAAAACACTGGGAAAACTATTAGCATAACTGGCATATATTAGTTTTGAGACTGCTTTGGCTTTAGGAACTTGGAAAAGTCTTTTTCGAGGTGATCTGTTGTTCCAGTAAAGCTGCTGTCAGAAAAGATTAAACCTGTGCACAGACTAATGAGGTGGAAAAATTATGGTGAAGCCTAACACCAGGTCAGGAATGAAACTCTAGCCCCCTTTAAAAATTCTCCTTACAGAGCAGTCGTAGAAGTGTAAAAATGTTCTTTGTTACCTCCTATGTTGGATTTTGCTACCAGCTATCACCACCAAGTGGTAGACACTTTTTTTTTCCAATTATGATTCCCTTACCACACTTATTCTTTACTAAGAAAGCTTAGTGGCTGGCACATATTCTTTATTTTCTCCCTTTCCTACTTTGCACATCCACCTGTATTCACCATACGATTGAATTCAGCACAACCATGAGTGAAAAACTGTTGTCTTGGGAAAGGAATGTTCATGCTTCCCTCAATTCATCACTCAGCTCTTTTTCACCCAGCTTCTTCAAAGCCACAAAACTATGTCATTGTTAGGACTTGTGAAAGCCAAACTGTCCTCCTGAGTAGGCTCTTTGAGAATAACTTGGCAACCATCAGTTTCCAGAGCTCACTGAATCCAACATTTCAAGGGTTTCTGGGATTCCTGCTGGGACGATGGAGGACGGACTTGGTCTCTGAAGATTCTCTCTAGATGTCAAGCTTGAGGATGAATGTTAACATTTTGCTTGCTGATGTTAAATCCTGTTTTTGCAAGAGGATGGAGCTCCACACCAGAAAGCACAACTCTCTGCCTCAGACTTGTTTGCAAGATTGCAGCCTGACAAAACAAATTTGGTTGGTGAGGAATCCACGGGCATTTCTCCAGCACAATTTATTTTTAAAAGCACTTCTCTCTCCTTAATGTCCGTAACTCTTAACATATGTGGGCAGCTCATCTTCAGTTAGATGAAAATGCTTGTCTAACTGAGGCCATTTTTTCTTTTCTTCCTTTCCTTTTTTTCCTTTTTCTTTTTGCTTCTTTCTTCCTTTCAGTGAATTACTAGCTGGCAGCCTGCCTCTGCTCCCTTGTGTTCTGGGTTGAAGTTCAAGAGTGCCCTAGAGCTGCTTAGCAGAATTGCTGAATTAATGACATCCAATATGACCTGTTAGTTTGAGGGTGAGAGAGAGAATTTTCCAAGATGATCTATACCAAGCAAGCTCTGTTCTTATGTAAGTGCCCCATTATTATCTAAATTAAATGGTTATAACATCCTGGCTTTAAAAAAAGTACCCTATTACTGTAAGTTAAAGATTATTCCTTCTTTATATCTCTGTTACTGGGAAATGCTCAAGAACTTCCCTATTGCTGACCTCGTAGGCTCATAAAGTGCAGCTTCTCATGACTCAAGGGAAAAGGTGAAGCAGTGAGCCAAAGGAAGAAATTATTCTGTCCCATCTTAACATTCTTTTCCTCTGCGTGAGGTGATGGCTTTGTACAGTTTCATTATGATGTAGGTTATGCACTGGAGAGGGGTGCCAGGTGTCAATCTTAGAGTCGTTCAGAAAAGACATACCTTTTAAATTTTAAGGACAAAATCAGTAAAAGAGAGAGACAGAGGGATAACTAATAGTTTTAAAATACATGAAATTCAATGCAATGGCAGTGAATGATTAGGAAGTCAAGATTTCAATAGCAATCAAGGTCCCAGTTTTAGAAGAAATATAAATCTATCATGGGAATGCTGATTCAGAGTCTTTGCATAGACATAATGAAGTATGATGGTCTTGCTGGGTAGCAAGTTATGCCACTTCTATTGATAGCACAGAATTGCAACACCTACCACGTCTACCTGCTTCCTAAAACAAATTCATGTATGAATCACTCATGCCAACATCAGATGAAGGATTTGTAAAGTTGCTGTCTTTGGAGTTTTGGAAGATGGGCATCAGGGAGGTGTTGTTCTCAAATATTAGGACTTTTTTTTTCTTTTATATTTTTATTTAATTGAGGCCCTTAACACCATCTAAATTGTGTCCCAACAAGATCCTCCATCTTATCCCATCTATGAATGAGAAATGTCTTTCTCCTCTGAAGAAGGGGTATCACTTCCCTGTGGTTTGAGATTGACCACAGAGTGTCTTTGCAACATGAAAAATTAATCCTACAAGGCTTCTTGTCACAGTGTGTTACGAATATTCTGCACGTGTTTCATGAAGACCTTTGTAAAGGTGTTTTTCTCTGACACTTCCTGGGAGACTTTTTTTTGGAAAGTCAACTGCAACCTACCAGTGGTTTCGATCTAAATCTGTAGGGATTCCAAGATCGACCAGTTACATTTTTCCATTTGGAAGAATGTTAATCTGCTTTTATCAGGTGTGCATAGAACACAAGAAACATAAAAACATACTAGATTTAGGCAGGCAGATGGCACTTTTACTCAGTTCAGCAGAGAAGCACTAGAATTTGCAGTGGGGGAAGGGAAATTTTGTGAATTGCTGGCTTTTCTCTACAGTCAAGTGACACAAACTCCATTGATCAAAGGCAGGTCCTGCTGCTTGGAAATGCACTTTCGCGTCCTGAGGAGGATGAGCTGGTGGCAAATCAGGGGAGTGGAGGAGGTACTAAAGTGCTGCTTATAAGAATCAAGCAAATTTAGTGTCACTGTGACTTTTATTTCTTTTTTTAAATTTTGTGTGTGTGCATGAATAAATATTAAAAAATTATAGTAAAGTAAATTAATGAAGGTTTAGTAGGTCACAGTTTTCCATCAGGCCTTGCAGTTACTCAGTCTTCAACCATGACTGTCATATTAACAAGTCTTTGTTATTTTAAGTGACAAAGCTTTGATTAGGTACACAAGAGCTTTACATTATCTGCTCAATGTGAAAATAACATGGCTAAAGAGCAGCCACATGATTGAACACATTATCTCTCAGAGCAGATGCAAATTTGATTCTTTCCTTTTGTACTATGTGTTCTGTAACCCTTTGTTTTATTTATTTCAAAGATATTGAAGTAACTCTAGTGATCTGTCCTTTCATCTGCCTATCTACATTTTCTGACTCTCATCCCAGTAATATTTGATAATAGGATCTGAATTAAAACTCCCTGATTTAAAAAACATCTTTCTCTTGGTCCAGAGGCTTCCTGAATAGCTCCTTCAGCCAGCTGCAAGGACTGAAAAGACCTAATTCCTGCAAACAGAGCAGAGCCAGGGAACTAGATCCACCCAGAGTCCCACCAAAGCTCAGAGTCAATCAGGGTGACAAATTCCAGCTAGAGAAAAATTGTTAAAAATCATGAAGCTCTGCAGCTCTCATGTGAGCTTACTGTTTGTGTGAAAATGTTGAGGTTTCCATACATGCTGCTTTCCTATCCTTAGTGGATAAAAAGGAATTAAAAAAAAATCTTTTATGAAGTAAAATTGAAAAAGACTCCATCAGAAACTCCACATTATATATCCAAACAAGCACTAAACTGCCTCTGCCATCCCTTCTCCTTTTTAATCATACAGAGTAAAATGTTATGATGAAAATTAAATTCAGGAGAATGCTTTCCTGATAGAGCAATCAAATTACTTAATGTCAAAACTGCTGAAGCAGGATACCTAGAGATTGTTAGACTTTCCTCCCCAACACACAGGGACACACACAGACAGACACACATACATACTTATTCAAATACAATTCAAGAAAAATCTAGTTGATTTTGCAACAGGAGATAATTTCTTTAAGGAAAGTGGTTTTGTTTGTGGATATTTTTTCTCCTCTTCTAAGTAGCTCCACTCAGACTGTGCAGGAAGAAAGTCTTAGCTTTTCTTTGAGTAACTGAGCTTGTTCCATGAGATCAAGCCCAACATTCACGTAAATCTAACACTTATCATCAGTTTCAGACACAACATGGATCTGTGTGTGCCGTTTCCTTAGAGGAACAAAGCAAAGAGAGGCCTGAAGGAACTCATGAGAAGTACGGGCCAAAGGTATTAACATCAAATGCATGAAAAGCCTGACCTCACAGGGGCATCTCCTTTCCAGGCAACTGAGGGACATTCCTGCTTAGCCTCTGGGGCACAAGGGCTCCAAAACGAGCAGTAACATGTGAACCCTCCACCTTCAAGCTACCACTGCAGCAAAGGTTCACTCCCTACAAATGTTTCTTGAAAGCCTCCAGTGTGCATGCTCTCCTCAGCTCCAGCAGGAGAGACTTATTTCCACCCAGCAGGGAGTAATGAGGAGCATCTCCCACCACCACACACGTATATCTTGCTGTGGTCTGTATCATCTTTTTGGATGCATCCAGGAACAATTATGTGCCATACCTTTCTTGCCAGATCCACGGGTTGGGAGTAACAGCAATAAAACCGTGACTAATAGGTGTTCCACTTTACAGCTTTTCGGTCTCAATTGCATAATTGAGGTGACTATCTTTTTCTTCCTTTTTAAAATAAATCTGTAGGTTGCCCTGGACTTAAACATTTTTATGTCGGAGGCACTATGCATTTAATATATGCTGTTAAGTGCTCAATGCAGAGGAGTGGCAGTGTGAGTCACTGGAAGGTTATGGTGTCATCTATGTTCCTGCTCCTTTTACTCTCTATTTGTGTCTTGCAATTATTTATAATGTGTACAGAAAAGCTTGGGGAGCAATTAAGCTACTCCATTAAAGTAAATAACATAGACTGTGTTTGTGTATCTTATTTAAATCTTTGAAATGTAAAATAAAGAGACAGCTTAATGGCTACAGTGCACTTTGAACACAAAGCTCAATTAATAAGACACCCCCTAATCACTAATTTTGAAGAGAATTAAACCTGGCTATTAATAAACTAAAATAGACTTTAACCTGACTTGATGTGGTAGAAATCTCATTTTGCTGATAATCCAATACACACAGGTAATTTTTTCTTCTTTTCTTGGATTTATTTTGAGGGCAGCCAAATGAATTTTCCCTTCTTCTGATCAAAACAGTCACATTAAATGAAGCAACTTCCTGAAGTCCAGAATTTTGAATCTGCTTCCAAAAGAATTGATTTTTTCCAAATCAATCCATTCAGTGTGACTGTGAAATCGAAAGATCATTTTATTCTCACAGATCTAATTTGGGCTGCTGGTTGCCATTACGAAGGTATCTTATCACTAATCTTTTCTAAACTGCAGCTGATATGGTTAGCAGCTGTTACAAATGTCAAGAGCCTCCATACAAACACAAGAATAAGGGGTCCTGAAAGAAACCTTAGAAGGAAGCTCTGACTTTGCCTCATTCACTTTCATTTCACCTTAGAGAAGTTTCTCAGCACATACTTTGCTGAAACCAAGGGAGTCATAAGCACTTTTTTGATTAAAGATGGATTTATATACATGCAGTTGCTTTTCAGTAGCATGACATTTTTGGGGTTCAAAAATTCCATTATCATTTCTGTTCTTTCAGAGGCCTTTTCATCTGCAAATGAAATTACATCTCTGTCTCTTAGTGGTAAAATAAATATGACTTAATTCACATATGCCTGAGCTTTGAAGCATATTCAAAGATACTGTGAGCCCCCAAATATTATGGGTTAACACTTTTGAAATCTAAAAAGGGTCAGAGTATAAAAAAATCTACAAAAATTACTCAATTCTTTGCCAAATTTGATTTCTCCTCCCTGTATCAATTAATCCTGGGGACAGGCAGAGACTTGGCCTTTTAAAGACCTGAAGTGGCTGGTCAAAAATAATAAAGGTTAGAAATTAAGAAGTTATTCAAACTTCATGAGTGTTGTGCTGAATTGTGCAGATTTTTACATTGACAACCAGGACTGCTTTTCCACCCAGGTCTATCTGGTGGGTCAACTCCACCCTTTCTTCCATAGCCAAGGAAACCTATTATAGAGAAAGGCTCAGTAAATACCCCCTTTGCCTTCTGTGGATCCCAGTTTATGTCCAAGTGGAACAAGAATAAGTTTAGTAATTTCTAATATATTACATGTTGTTTTTAAGTGCCCTTGTGATTACTCACATTGCAAATAAAATCTAGGCATTATTCCAGGCTGGTATAAATCCTGAAGTGTGTCCTGTTATCTAAGACTTCTGCCCCAGATTCATCCCTCCCCCATCTCTTAGAGAGAAATCTCCTCTGATAATCCTTCTGCAGGTCTGATGGGAGCGGGGCTGGGACAGGTCCCTCCAGGGACAGGGGTCGTGCACCACTGCAGTAGCCACCGGTGTGAGCGTCCTTCTGCAGAGAAGGAAGCAACATCTAATGAGAACATAAGGGAATCTCAACTTTCCATCTGAGAGGTGTTGTATCACTAGCCAGCTGGAGTCAGTGGTCCCGGAGTACTGGGCAATAGCAGTGGCCAAGTGTTTTCTGTGCCTAAGCCCAGAAGGGCTCAACAGACTGGTCCTGCTGGGGAAGGGGTAAAGCAGAGAGGGCATACAGAGAGACATAAAAAAGTCCCACCACAGCTTCAGACACTGTCTTGAGAGGAAATTTAAAAAGTTTGGGGCTATGTTTTCCTCCTTGTGTTAAAAGTCTCTGCATCCTTTCACAAAGCAGTATTTTCTCCACTTGGCTGTATTGCTTCTCTTCTGCTTGGGTGTTGGTGTATTTAAAAGTTAATGGGATGTTGGGTCAGAAAGAGAGGAGATGGAAAAAGAAGGGAAATAGGAAAAAAAAAATCCAGGCACAGATTTTGAAATCCAAATTCTATTCTCAGACTGATTTTTCTCTTTGTTTGCTCAGCTGCTTTTCACAGCCGCCTTACTGGCAAAGACAAATCTGAACAGCTTGCAGAACAAAATGACAGGAAGATGGAAGGATAATGTGTGTTTAAATATCATTGACCAGCCTCTTTCTTGGCACTCTCAGCATGGGGAAAGCTTGTTATATACTGCCTCCTTTAATCATTTGAGACAGGGCTTTTCCTCCTGCCTATCTATCAAGAGGAGAAAGGATCTTCCTCCAGTTGTGAGCTGCAGTGACGGACAGGTGAATTATTTATATTGTTTGCCACTGACTTTGCTTGTTATTCTTATTTGTTAAGTTCCCAGACGATGTGACCCATGATTTTTTCAGTCTGCTGAAAGCCTGACCCACTCAATCACATGCAAACTGCATGTGATCACCAAATGGATTTGAATTTGAGAGGTTTTTAAAAAGCACAGTGAAAGGGAACAATTTCGGTACCTGGAGCCCAGTGAAACAGAGCAGAGAGGAGCTGGTGGAAGGCTGATAATACACAGCCTCCAGTTAATAAACTTGCTGCCAAGAAATTCATCATCTACTGTCTCCCTGGGATGGTGATGTGTGTCAAAACAAAAATCATACACCTTTGGTGAAAGCAGACCTTTGTTACAGCTAGCATCTGAAATGATTAAAATTTAAGCAGATCAAGGATGGAGATAAAGAGAAAAATGGATCTTCCCTTAATTGGACATTTTGTTTTTTCTTGCTTCCTGATGAAGGAGGTTGTGTATTTCCTCAGGCAGATTTTGCTTTGTGTGTTTCTTGTGTGTGTGTGTGTAAACCCTGTAAGAAAAGTTGGAGTGCCTGGCTGTAAATCAGGAATCACTGATTGAAGGTTGCACAAGGATGTGTCATTTCTCTCCTTTCAGACCAACCTGAAGGTAGGGGTTTTCTTCTTATTTAGTATTGGAGCCAGTAAAAATTATAAAGCACTTCTTTCCGGGTCACATTTCTGGAGTAAGACACATTGTAACCTCGAGTTTATCAAAAAGAAATTGAAGCATGGGGAAATTATTCACAATTTCATTTTTAAAATAAATGAGGCTACTGATTTTGAGTGCTCATGCATTCAGAGCTGGATGCAGCCTGCCTACCTGGAATTTGCATCTGAGACCCTGGGCTGAGCTCTGAGGCTTTCTATTCACCAGGAAAGCATTCCAAGAGGATGACTGGCTTACCCATAAAAAAAAGAAACATCCTCCATCTATCCCAAGGCAATCCCCAGATCCTCTGGGCAGGAAGTAGGGTAAATTTGCAAAAATCCAAGTGGCTAGTCCAGAAATTAGGATCACCACAATTTCCTACTTAAATGCCAGAATTACTGTATTTTATTTTTTAAGTTAACAGAGTGAACAATTGTGTGTAAGTGCATGTGTCTGTGAAGGTGGAGGCATTCTTTCATAATCTCGTTTTCATCAATTACTCCCTAAAAAAATCAGTTTGAGGTAGATTCCTAGCCTCAAATTTCAACCTAAAACATTAAAGCAGCTGAACAGAGAAGGTCTTACCTCTGTCTACGCTAAAGCAAACATTTTAGGTTAAAGTATCAGCCTGCTTTAACAGCTATCTCCACTTAGAAGAAGCACTTAGGAAGCCTCATGTTAAGCGTATGCTTATGTAACTTGCTGAATGGGGGACCATATGCTGTAAAAGACATGTGGTACAGGGATGTAAAGTGGGTAATAACAATAATGAACATTTACATAGCCTTCTGCACTCTCAAAGGGATGTAGGAGCTGTAAGTATAGAGCATCACTGACAGCAGGAGATATGAAAATGCAAGGTAGGCTTGCCTGGTTAAATCCTATCTTCAGTTACAACCTCGGTAAATGCAATCAAGCTGGATTTACTAACTAGGCAGGAAGAATAATTCAGCCCAGGGTCTTTTATGCAGGCAAAGCGCTGTTTCAAAAATAAAAACCTCCTCTCTCTTATTATTAGTGATTTCCATTTTCCTATTAAGTTACTGCAGAAAATTTTCCTTTACCGTGATGGTGTTCTGAGTGCTAAAATAGATCGATCAAATCAAGCCAGCCAAAGATGGTATTCCTGGCCCTGGAGACTGATTTACACAAATCCACAGAGGAAAAAATCTGGAAGTAAAGGAGGGGGAATAAAAAACAACAGAGATTTTTAAGGATATAGATACATATATTTGCTTCCTTCTGGACAAGTGACTGTATGCACATAACCTTAGAATCAGCCTGTAATTAACCTCTTTAAAAAACCAAATGAAACTAAACAAAACCAACATTAATCCCAGTGATGTGTGACAAACAGGCAAAGGAATGAGTGTTTGGCAGGATGTCAGGCAGCATCAGAGACGCTTTAGGAAAACGAGATTGAAATTAAAGGGAGAAGTTTGCATTAGAAAAGTACCTCATTCACAGGTCCTATTTCATGAGCATCCTAAAGAGGAGCCTGGGAGTGGTTTCACAGAGCCAAGCCCTCAGAGGTTCCTTAACAGCTTGTCAGTCTAGCTGGATGCTGTGACTGAGTTTCCTCATGGAAATTAAATGAGACAGCTCACAACAGCTGCTGTTGGCCATGGCTGCAGGTAGGATACTGCTTGGGCAGACCACTCAAGTTTTTGTGAAAGCAAGAGCTTGTGAAAGCCTGAAAGAGAGGGACCAATCCATATAGATCCTGTTAGAAGGAGAGGCTCCTCCTTGAGCCAATATCAAACTTGCCACACTGCCTGACAGTTAAATGTTTAAAGTTTAAATTCCTTGTATAACTTTCTGGAGCAGTGTCAGCCCCTCTCGCCCGTTTCACTTGAATCACATTTCCTAACCCACCTTCCAAAATATATGCTTGAAATTCAGCAATACCAAAATGGGGTAATATTTGAATTTGAGGCATTAAAGTCTCAGTTTCACAGTGTAGCAAAAAAGAGTCAAAACTTTGCTGACAGCCCTCCTGTCTGCCCAGTGTCCTAAAGAACAATGACGCTTTGGGAAGTGTTCCCCTATTCCTGGTTGAAGGACATTATAGAAGACAAAGGACTGCACAGCTCCATGTTGTGCTGGGCAAATTAATGAAAAATATGTACACAGATTGTTATTAAATACATAGAGACTGTGTCTGGCTCAAAAAGACTCCAACCTTCCAATTGTTTGGAAATTAGAGATTATTTTGGGAAAGCACTCTGTGTACTTGCTCTTTTGCTCTTCTCCAGGTTTCTGGCCAGGGTCAGAGTCTGGAGAGCAGTCGGCATGGATCGTTTCCTCCTTCTAGCCTTAGGGTCTGTCCCATAATACTGCACTGAATTTATCCAAAAAAAATCAGGTTTTTTTGTAAAGAATAGGCTGTATCTGTGCTGAACATTAGCAGGAGGAAGTGTTCCCCTCCAAAGTAAAAGGTCTTTTAGTAGAGACATCAGGTTCAGCAAAAGCATGAGCTGAAACCTACCCATCTGGACATGCCCTGGGAAAGAGAGAGGGTGAACAAAGAGAGGAAAAATCTGATGCTGCAGACCTTTAGCTTCCCCAACTTTGCTGTCAGTGAAGCTGTGAAATTCACAGCAGCTCAGCAATTCCAGGGAGTCAGTACCCCCAGAACAGGCCACTGATCCAGCCACTGCCGCGGCTTAGAGGGAACCACCACCAGCTGCCTTTGACACACTGACAGCACACTTGTGCCTGGAGAGCAGAGAACCTTTCTGCTGTGATTTGATCTTTTGTCAGCATGGAGGGAAATTTTCCAAAGGAGATAAATTAATTAATCAGGTTAACCCTGAGACGTCTAATGACAAGTATTATTGCATTTAACCACCAGTGAATCTGGCAAATACTAAACAGCACTTGAGTTCTGTTTCTTAAATGACTTTTTTAAAAAAAGAAAACAAAAAACCAAAATTAAGGGGAGTTAATTATGTCAGGTTAACAACATTTAATTAAAATGGAGGGAAGGGGTAGCTGTAATTTGCAATCACCACTGAGAGGAACCAGACAGGAGACTACTGTGCAAACCTGTGACAGGCTGCAGCTTTTAATTAAAATTGCATTTCTTTAAGATAGCACTGTGTCAGATGGATTCTGGTTAATTGCTGTCACTCCTGCAATATTGCCAGCAGGATTCTTCAGTGGATTCATGTCTTTAATAGAAATCTGTGTGTCAAAGGACATCTTCATGTTGGATTACATGCTGGACCTATCATGTGAAGTCCCCATCCCTCTCTGAGGGTGATACTGCACATGAATAATGGTACTGTAGCTGTCTATCTCTTGGGAATGTAAAAGCTCTAGATAGGATGAAGGAGATGCTGCTAGACAAGCAAGTTCCATGTCCTTTCATTCAAGGACTGATATTTCAGTTATGAAGGCAAAAGGCAGTTTGCACTTTGTCGTGATACTGATGCTCACAGATCTGTTGGAAAGACTTTGGCAGTGATGGGTTGCCCCATTAATTCATTGCCAGTTCTTGGTCATTTCTCTAAACTTATCCACATTCCTGTATTATCTGCTGGGAAATAGCAATCCATACAGCCTTATAATGGTGTTTGAGATCTGCACATAAAACTATCATGTTGGTAAAACCAACAATGTCCTACTGGCACACTCGCACACAAAATGTGAGGGAATCAGGCAAGTTCACTGCAGAAACAAATAGTTCATGAAGAACTTACAGTGTCTGGAAAAGTCAGAGATGTCCAAGGTAGTGTTGAGAAATATATTCACAAAGCAGTAATAAAGCACAACAAGGCAAGAAACAGATGGCATCTGCTTAGTGTTGAGAAACAGAGAAATTACACTTGTTAAACTCACTATCTGCCCATATGCATGTACCTACTTGTGCTGATGCATTGCTTTTGTTTCCTAAGCTACAAACATACACAAGCACACACAAGCATATTTGGAAAAAGTTAATTTGGGGTTCAGAAAGTACATGCTCTATTTGTTAGTACAATTGTGCTAATTCAAAATACATCAGGCAAAATTGGCACATGGTACCTTCCATTAGAGGTGGCAGCAGTCTATGTTGAGTTGTCACTAGTAGTTTGGTGGTTTTTGACATAAATTTCCTAGAAGTTTTCACTTCAATGGCCCTAAAACCTACTTCTCTGTCTCCTGTCTCTGTGTTCTCACATTTTTACCTCCTTGGTTTCCTGTTATCCACAAAGAAAATAAGGTGGGATTTTGCAGAGTTTCATACTCTTCAAACTGTGATGGAACAAAAGAATTTTCTTGTTGCCAGAGGATCCATGAGAAGTATATTCAGTCGTTGCTCTACCAGAATAAATTATTTTATTTCTCTGTGAATCAGACCAAATCTGTGAAACTCTGCTGTTAGAGTTACCCCCATGTTTTGTCTTCTGTCATTCTAGGTAATAAAGTCTTATTATATACAAGAATGACACTTACCTATTGTGGCACTTATCTCAGTTCACCGCTGCAAACAAAAACAGTGTTTCCTACTGGCTAACTAAATTTTTGTGTAACAAACACCTAAACAACAACAGCAAGTCTAATGAATATTATCTGCCAATTAAATTATGAGAGCATAAAGTGTGAAAAACCCTTCAGCTGCAGAAAAGGATTTTCAGGTATATTGTTTCACACGTTTTGAAAGCTTTTTTTGTTTGTTTTTTTAAGAGCAAATTTCTTTGAGGTAAAACTAGGCCTTTGTTGTTTATCATAAAGAAGCCAAAAAGCAAAAGTAGAGCTACATCTATCTAAATTTAATTTGCCTGTCCCTTTCTAACCAAAGATTTTATATATATTTATTTAAATAATACATTTTATAAGGAGCTAAAAATTCACACATTGCTCTGGGATAACTTCATTAGACTCAACTTTGAAATCCCTTGGTCAGATTCTGCTCCCGCACACGTGGCTGTAAACATGCTGTAAATCCGCTGAAGTGCCTGTTCATTTAACTCAGTCTCAGAAAGCAGGAACTGGCCACCAGATTATTTATTTATGGATATCACAACCCCATCGTCACTTAAAAGTAGATGTTTGTATTTCATGTTCTTGGTTTTCTTGATTTTTAATCATTCATAGGACGTCATCAAATATTTATGTTCCATCTATTAAAAATGCCATAAATAAATAAGCTACGTACACAGGCCTGACCAGAAACAGCATGGTCCAAGATATTTCAGTTCTATGTGCCAGAAGCTGTCTTCTGTTTGATGATGTATTCAGCTGAGCCTGGAAGGTTGTGGGTGGATAGCCAATCTCTACCATCTTGACTGCTGTACCATAAACATAAGATGACATTTCTCTTGCTTCTTGGTTAAAATAACCCAGGCAATCTCTGAAAGGGAATATGAATAACAATACCTGGGTTTCATCTCAAAAACAAAAATCAAAAGGTACTAATGACCTTTTCTTACTGCCTTAGGTATAAATGCTGCATTTTGACTCACATCTTTGGGAAAAAGGAAATCCAAGAGCCATTGGATCACTGGGGATACTTGGATGTCCAGTTCTGATCCGTTATTAGTTTTTGATTACAAACAGAAACAACAAAAAAAAATAGTTAAAATCAACCTTTTTCCATACAGACTTTTTACATGAAATGATCCTCTTTTAAGAAGAAAGTTTATTTCAATTTTCAATTCAGAAGTCACCTTTTAAAAAAAGCAAGGACTAATTATGCACTCAGCACAAACATTTAGGCTAATAAGTGCTTTATTCCTTGAAGGAGTGTTAAGAAAATGGATCCACTCATAGTCCTGGTGTTTTATTGTTTAATTAAGTTTTTACCTCCTGCAAGCTGCCATAATCCAAAGGACCTGCCATCCTTTACATGAGCTTCTCCCTAAAACATGTTTTAGGCAGAGTTGGTTTCACACTCGTTAGAAGAGCTATAGGATAAGGGAGATGCTGTTGTGCCAAGCATGTAGTCCCTGGGCTGGGAAACCTCTGTCACTGCAGAGGAGGTCTGGTATGGACAGAGTTGTCACCTAATTGACTGTGAGAGAGCTCTCGCTGTGTCTGCATCCACGAGACACGGATTTGAGGTGAGGAAAGCCCAGCCCTATGGGTTCCCAGTTAATTCAGACACGGAGCCTGTCACACCCCACCACTGAGATCATCTGGAGCCTAAACTGTTGGCTCTTCTGCTGCTTTGGTTTAGGTAAAGCATGGACTGCTTGGTGAAACTTGGTGACTGCTGGGTCTCATTTGACCAAAAAAAGTCCAGGGAGTCTCTGCTTTGCACTGATTCATTTGACTTTTAGGGTTTTTTTCATGAAGTAGAGTTGTCTGCCTTCAGTGGTGTGCCCAGGATGATTCTGACAGTGCCTGTGGCAGGAAGGCACATGGGGACAGGTGATGGGCACAGCTAAAGAGAGAGCAGGCTGGGAGCCCCATTTCCTAAAGGAGGATCAGGCAGTCATTCACTGCTTGTGGCTATGATTGTTTTGATATCTCTGTTGACTCCTCATCCCTCCTGCCCTTCCTTTTTTATTAATGGAGCTGCTGGGCAGTGCCAAACATGCTTGATAAGTCTCAAAGAATCAGCTTCTTATAAGCTTAATGCAAATAGGCAGCTGGGCAAAGCAGGGAGCCCCCAATGTGTCTTTCCATCCCTGTCCCCAAGGTGATCACAAACTGGGTCACCCCTGGAAGGGCACATCTGCTAACACACAGACACGTGAAAGAGCAGTGCCACAGGCTTTGAGGTGCCCTCAGTTTCCCCCTCCATGGGCTGGCTTGACTCAAACAGTGGTGAGAGGCTGTGGACACTGGGATTTTCTCTTTGGCAAGTTCTCTGCCTTCATGAGATAACAAGTTAATAAATCCATGAAAATCTAGGCAGCTGGCTATGTGGACCCTCTGTGCCCTTTGATCTATACACCCATGGCTCTGTGGTGATGCTTACAGCTGCTGACAGGCGATTTGCTGGGGTCTGTGTTCTTTGTTGTGCTTGGTCTTGGCATGAAAATTTCACAGCAGTTAATGAGATCCATTGGCCACAGCAATCCATCCCCTGTGCATTGAGTGCTAATTAGTGTCAGGCTGTCACAATAGCAAGATGAGTTGCAAAATAAAACCATCAAATGCACTCTGATTCTGATTTATTACTTATTTTTCTGTCACTATGACTGAACAATAACAAAAAAAAAAAGGCAGTCTGGCCTCTTCTTTGACTTCATGAGCAGTGGTGATGATTTCCCTGTAATTAATGAGGTGCATTATCTAACTCCCTCACCTTGCAGTAGGAAGAAAAGTCCCTTTCTCACTCTTTCGTTGTTTCCAAAGAGAAAGTCTCTGAAAGCCTTGGGAACACACAATCATTCAGCGTGAATGGCCTAAAAGGCAGGCTCCATTCATGGTTCTGCACACCCCAGGGTCCTTTTGTTCCTCAGTTTAATTAGATTTACTGTGGACTGCCTGCCCACACCAGTAAACACTGCATCGATGTTTCAGGTCTATGCAAAGCAGGTTGTTAGAGAGGTTCTTGGGACCTTTTCCATCTGAGCCCTTTCCACAGCTCTGTCCTTACAGCACTGAATTAACTGCTACAGTTTTCTAAGGTGGCACAAATTTCGCCATATTAAAGTTAACTTCTAAATAAACTATGCATGTAGAAAAATCCTAGAGAATAGGTATTCATCACAATTTTACCAAGAAAAGCTTCGTGACAGCAGTCTTGGTCTCTCAGATTTGAGATGCTAAGGCTGGGATCAGTCTCATGTGGTCTATGCATTACAGTGCCAGACAGTTTTTTTTCTAGAATATTCATCCTTCTCCAGCAGTAAATTTTTGCAAATGGCTTGATTCATATTTATTGTATTTTGTAGACTCTGTCTAGAGAGTAGCAATTGTGATTAGAGTAAGTATCCTACTATTAATAATGAAGCGGCAAAATGAGAGCTGGCATAAAACTCAAGTATGTCTATTTGTCTGAGTGTGACTTGAATAATCCAGTAGCAGTGGGAAAAATACTTTCTTTAGTGCCATCTCTTTCTTTTTTCCTTTTTTTTCTCTTTTTTCAGCAATATTTATGAGGTGATAAAG
Source organism: Dryoscopus gambensis (assembly GCA_013389985.1). Taxonomy (NCBI): domain Eukaryota; kingdom Metazoa; phylum Chordata; class Aves; order Passeriformes; family Malaconotidae; genus Dryoscopus; species Dryoscopus gambensis. Next base: position 46,647 of record WEIT01011923.1, on the reverse strand, counting down.
TTTTACAAATGTTGTAGGAGGGAAAATAGGAATGATCCAGGTCAGGAGAAAATGGTGAATTACGTTTTAATACTGTTCTCTAGTCTCTCAGATTCTTTCCAGTGGTTTTATGCTTAGCACCATTGAATAATCCGTGTTGTGGCTGATGGTTATTCTTGCAATTAACTGACTCTTATATGGGTCTGTCCATTTTACACCACTAGCTTTTGTACTCAGCTCAGTAGGACAAGTCACCAGGGTACTTTCTCACACAACAGCTTAAAATGATCCTCAGTAATGGTGTTTCAATAAAATAAAATAATTATAAATATTCTATAGGATATCCTATTTCAAAGCATACCTATTAGCCTCTTCAGACCTATTTCAAAAGGAAGGTTTTGACTTCCTTGTGGCATTCCAAAATCAAAATTAATGCTACTATTTTTAATTTTTTTTTTTACTTGTAACGATTTAATTTGGTGTGGAGCCTTTTCACACAGATATAATCAGATATTTTGTTGGAGAGTGTGCCCTTTTCTGTTATCTGCATTGGGTCATTGGCTGGGATTTCGACCAGTAACAGAGAGACCATGACAGCTTCTCCAACTGTTGCTTTTTTCCAGTTTACAGGTCTCTTCTTGCTTTGCAAATTGGTCAGCTCTCCATCATGCACCAACATGCTGTCAGCAGTAGCAAAGGGCTCTGTTAAGCTTCTCAACTATGGAGACAGCTGAGAAAACCTCTCTGAAATGAGTGAGAACACCAGAGTGGAAGACTCTCAAACTCATCAAACTGTTTCCATCTTGCTCCCACTCCCCACTTTGGTCCCTTCCAGCTCCTTTGTGGTTGCTTTGTGGGTTGGTTTTTTTCTTTTCAGATCTGATCAAGCATTGTTTTTTTAGTTACTGGTTATTTGGGGGTGCTGTTTGCTTGTTTGTTTGCTATTTACCTTTTCCCCACAGAGGGCAGATTTGGTCCATCTCACATAACAAGTCCATGCCTGGAAGTGCCGGTGTGTCCACAGGCTTTCCTTTAAGCTTTTTTTTTTCTGCCTGCTGCTATGGTAGCTATGGTAGCAACTAAAGCAGAGAAAAGTTTGGGAATCTGGAAGCTCTGGTGCTCACCATTTACTGTCTCTGTTTTAAGAGAGAGTTTTATTTATTTAAGGACCTAAATGCCTTGTCCTGTTCCATGAGTTTTTCTTGGTGTAGACAAAGTTCTTCAGGAAAGTTTCCTAAAACTTCTTGTCAACAGCAGGAACTGGCTTGTGATGTGCTGTCCTTCCTTTTCTTTTATTAAATGATTTGTACATAAATAAATGGGAGAAATAAAATGGGTATAAAGTTGGATGGTGAAGTAATAGAGTAATTGGAGTAATTGGAGTGGTTGTAGAAGAGGCAGATTGGAAGTTGAACATAATCAGTGAGATCAGACAGTTTTTATACAACCTGATGTAAATAAGGTTTCAGTAGGGTTATCGTTTTTAATTTTTTAAAAAATCTGTTTCCTATTAGCCTTAGAAAAATGACACAACCAAGGTCATAGAGGATCCTCAGGCCATGAATTAGGAGCTTTTGGGCCCCTCTCTGCTCTTTGATCTACAGATTTATGTACCTTCCATCGTGTTTTGCTATTGTGCAACCTCTCATGATCCTAATGTTTAAGATCTCACTGGATAGTTAGCTGTTAATTTAGGGTGATTTTGCTCCCTAAAGTGTTCCTCTGAATCACAGGATTGTTTAGGTTGGAAAAGATCCAACCCAACCATCAACCCAACAGTGTCAAGTCTACTTGCAAACCATGTCCCTAAGTTGCACACCTGCCTGACATCCAAGCACTTCCAGGTGTGGTGACCCAGCCCTGTCCCTAGGCAGCCTCTCCCAACACCTGACATCCCTTTTAGTGAAGAAATCTTGATGACAAAATCGGAACTGAATGACTAAAGGCCCCTGCCATTATTTTTTGTCTGAATGGAAATATATTTTAAATGAAGGTCTGATCACCCTGCAGGCTGCAAGTGCTAGTTATTTTGTATAATATTTCATATTCAGAGCTTCAGGGTATACGACAGGTGTAGAATAAGCAATCTTATAGAAGACATCTGTGCAAAAGCATGGTTTTGCTGAAATGGTGCTAATTTTTTCCATAAGTAGGTCACATGAAAGAGAAATCCAGAGAGTCTTTGTTCATTTAAATGTCTAAAAACCAATCTAACTAATTAAAAGAATGACAGCATACAAGAAAAAGTCCCACATGACAGAAGAAACAGCATTTGAAAGAAGGCAGTTTGTTTTCTAATATGTGCTTTACTTTTTATCAGTTATAGCCTCCAAAATTTTATCCCTTTGAGTTAATTTAGTTTTTTAAGAACATAACTTGCTTTGTTAATCTGGCATGGACTTAGTCTGTTTACATAAAACACCCTAGCAAAAGAGATTCACAGTTTCCCTTGTAAATACAGAGTTCTTTTCAGTTAATTATATGCAAATCAGCTTTGTTAACAAACACCTAAATAACTCTGCCTTGTCTTCATTAGCCTGGGAGATACAGTACATTTCTCAAGGAACTAGACAAGGAATATTAATCAAAGCAGCTTGTAAGTTTTAATGAGCTTATTAATTGTTGACCTCTGTATTTCCAAGAAGCGATATTAAAACTGAAAGATAACTGAGATATTTTTGTGCAGCAGTATTATGCAGATATATATGGAAAAAGCATTCATGGCTAAATTTGGGTCATGCAAAATAAAACCTTAATCTCGCTGCTAGCATATTGATAATTCATGTTTTTCAAAAAAATATATGCCAGCTGATGAGAGCGTAATGGGAGAAACATTCTTCTTGCACTAAAAGAGCATTCACTGTTTTAGAGGAAGATGAGAAAAAGTGGAATAAAGTTCAGTTTTGTGGTTTCCTAGAGCAGGGTTTTTAATTTTCCAAACCAGCAGTGATGAGTTCTGGGTTTGCTTCCTAAATGGACCTCCTGAATGTTAGGTGATTCTAGCTCCTACTTTAGGGTTTGACCAGTTCCTTAAGGTGAAAATAATGAAAAATGCAAACACAAAATGAACATGGAGGCAAGGCTGGGAAAGGTCTCTGTCCTCCATGGGCTTCTGACCTGGTCACACTCTGCACATCAGCCCCACTAGCGATAATTGGAAGGTGAAACACAGTCTCAGGAGTTTGGGGGTGAAGTTCATGGATGCCTGCCCTGAGGGCAAAATTCAAGTCTGACCCTCAGCAGTGATCAACCCTCACTGCCATCCCTGCTAAACAGAGGAATGTTCTGCTTCACATGGCTAATCCAAGAAATGTGATGAAACCTGAAACCCAGCTCTGGCAATAGCCTTTAATGCTGTGTGCAGGAGCAGACTTTGGTGTAATTAATCCTCTAATTAATTTCTAATAGCTGTCTAGCCGTGTGTCAATAAACAAGGAGGATGCATGACAATAAAAACATCTGTCAGAGTCAGTAACAGGCAGTGCTACTTCAGAGAGAGACAGACAAGAAGGGAGGGAAAACAAGTAGAACAAGAAATAAAACAAGGCAAACCCTGGACTGGGATTAAGTGGAGTTTAAGCACGAAAGACAGATTCTGAGTTGCCAGCTGATCTTTCCTAATCTGATTTGGCCATTTCCAGTTTTGAAGGATAAATGAGTTACCAGGGTGGGAGGATGGATAGCTGATGATTGGCTTCTGGTACCTGAGTTGCTGTGGTCTCCAGCTCCGACCCTTCCATGGCAACAACAGACGATGGTGTCTACTTAATTTGTGCCACTGCTGTCCACATGAAGCCATTGTAAATCCCTATAGATTTGTCGTGAGTGACAAAGCTAGCAAACAAAAGTGCTGGAAACTAGACTGTTCCTGATTTGGTGCAGCAGAAACAAGAATTAAACTTGAGAAAATATTCTATCATCCTGTAATCTGTACCAGAGCCTTTTCAACAAAAATTTTAGGAGGTTGGGAAGAAATTAAGATTATGCAGTTCTTATGACTAGTTTTCATTTTTGATGAGATGTAGCTGAGTAAGAAATATTTTTTGAGTTCTACTAGGCTCATTAGAGATGAAAAAAAAAAAAGGCGTTGAAGGGAATTTTTCTGAGATATATCTAGTTCCTGGAACATTAGAAACCCAGGAAAGCTAAAATGACTATCTGTCCAGAGATCACATGGTTTAGGAAGAACACAGCCCATATTCTTAATTAGTTTTTGTCTTCTGTATTCCAGTTCTCTCGTGTTTTAGATATCTCCTTGAATTTTTGAGCCAGATAGTCATAACAACTGCAACCCATCCCAGTTTCAAGTCTGCAAAATGCTTGTGGCAATAATTCTGAGTGACATAAAACAGAGCAATTGCATGTGGTGGTGGCAGCTTTGGGGGGAGTTCTGTTTTGCTTTGCTTTGGTTTGGTTTTTTCCCCTGTGAACATTCTGCTCTGAAACAGTTACAGACTTTCTGGAAACTTTAAAAGGGTGATTCAGTCTCCTCTTTTCCATTTTAAATCTCTTCAATCAGTTCTCTCTTCCTACCATCGTTGCTGACATTGATTTATTACAATTAAGATTCTTGTGTTCAAGTACCATAATTAGCCCCTGTCACTGCTAATTCTCATCCCCTTGGATTATACAGATAGAATTAAAATCCATGCGGACCAGTTCAGAGGCATTTGCTCACCTGCAAACTGGAAGAGAAAGAGCTTTAGATTCTCTAGTGAGGCATACTTGGGACCAGGAAAATGTTTCAATGCCTATCTCCCTGAATCTATGGATCTGTGTGTTTTGAATGGGTGCTTTCTTTTTGATGTTATTTTCTACAAATCTTCCTTTGACTTTCTTTAAAGGATGGAAATTAACCAGAAAAGAGCTCCTTCCATGAGGCCACAAAGGAGTCTAATACAGATCCATCACTCAGAAGTGGCTGTAAGTTTCCAAAAATGTGCTTTTAAATTGTGTTGTTAAACATGCTGTTATCCTTGGAAGTAAAGAACATAATGCAAGTTACCTTGGGTAGTTGTTTACCACTCTAGGTCAGCTTGACAATTCTTCACTTCACTCCAGATCTTCGGTGGGGCTGTGAGATACCCATCACATGCCAGATTTCTCCCAGTGAGTTTCCCTTCTTCCCCTCCTTGCATTAGGCAATTGCAGTTTAATGTATCCACGCAGCTGCCTTAAGTCTCCTGAGGAAGGTGGCTCCTGCTCACTCATGCATTTTGCTGGGACAGGGTTGGTATGAACCACAGCAGATAAATCCAAACAAGAACGTAAGAGACTATGATGTGCATAAGGAACACACAAAATTTGATGGAAAAAGATAATAGGGATATGTCTGCATATCTGCTTTTATTTCTTCTCCAGGATATTTTTAGAGCTCGATGTCCTGGCTCCACTAGTTGGTTTTTGTCCTTTTTTTATGCTTACAAAAGCCGAGAAATAACACCTAGAATGACATATTCAAATAAAGAGGCTGGGGATCAATTCCTTGCCTGGTGTGAAAGTCCACAATGTTTGAGATGAGACATTTTCACAGTAGATATGAATACTACAGTGCCTCACCTGCTCTGTAAGAAAAAGCCATTAGAAGGCAGCATGGGAAAATATGTACCACAAACTCCTCATACTCATACACACACAGAGTTTATTGTAAAATCTGAAGTAAATTGTTGTCAAGCTTTGTAAACATGGAATTCAGCACTGTTACATCTGAGTCTTGCATAAAATGCTTGCAAAAGGCTCCGGTAGCCTTCAGGGAGAAGGCTGTATGCATTATAAATGGTTAATGCTTCGTAGGATAGGAATTCAGTGAAGCAGGAAAGTGCTTGTTCAATTACTTTTTTGTAGGTTTTTTGTTTGGGATTCTTTTTCACTTGTTTTTTCTCCTTCTCTCTGCCTGTGAGGCTCTGGATGCCCAATCTTGCTGGGGACTAAGGAAACTGGAGTTTGCTGAACCAGAACCTGTTTCAGACCTTAAACATTTAGGTTCAGTGCTGCCAGGATTTGGGATGCCTTTTACTTTAGCTGAGCAGGTGGGATGAGTCTTGCACCTTAAGATCTTTTTCCAGACCGGTGACTCTACTTAAAGAGATAAGAAGCCCTGTAATATTGATCAGGTTAAGAACATCAAATAACTTTTCACCTCTATCTGATCAGCTTTCTGTATCAAAACATGAACATGAAAATAAGAGCATTAAACTCTGAGCCTTTCCCTCTATGCTCAGGAAAGCTTATATACACTAAAGAACATTCTGTATCACAGAAAGCAGCTGTGTTTGAGGCCTGGGATTAAACATCATTTGGAAATATTTGAATCCAGGACAGATATTTTTTGCTTCTCTCAGTGTATAGAGATCTGATTTTCTGATTCAGCTGAGGAGGAAGACTCCAATTTTTCTCTAAACACAGTAATGTTTAAAGAAAAGTAGTGGAGAAAGCCTCTCTGATTACATGTTTCAGTGTAGTTTTTCAAGGTATGAGATAAGCTGAAATTAATTGGAAAATTTAGTCAGGCAAGAGAAGTCTGAATGCTTATACTGCTTATATGCCAGCTTCATACTGAAGCCTCGAGTCTTTTATTAAAGTGAATAAATTCAAAGTATTCATATTACGCATATAGAAAAAAATATGTCACGTTTTAAATTGAGAAGCTGTCCATCCCAGTGAGTCAACAAGCATAAGGTAGCCCGGGCCCTGATGCAACTGGAGATCTTTTGGTGCGAGAGCAGTTCAGTGCTTGGCAGGGAAGAGCATGGCATGTCCTTAGCCAAGTGGAGAAGAAAGAAGGGACTGAGATTTTTTCTGTGTAAATGGCCGTGTGCAAGAGCACATGGGTTTAAAAGGTATTAGAATAGCCACAGGTGAGAAACGAAGAGACCTTCTTCTATTGGGAAAGATGGAAATCAGTTCCCTGGGAGGGCTGGAAATCACCATCATTACAAATATTAAACTGCTTGTGTTGTTAATTATACAAAACACATTACATAGAGTTGATTCTTGCTTCCTGAAGCTGGTTGGGTGAGGTAATAATCTTAAGGTCTCTTTTGACTCTGTTTTCTATAATTCAAAATTACATTACAGGAAATGACTAATTTTCTGACAGCTAAATATGAGTCCACATGCACAGGCAAACAGACATGAAGAGTGTGATCACAATGCCTGCAGTGCTAATTTTTAGAAGTTAAGAATGGAAGAAAAAGTAAAGCATCCTTCAAGATAATGATCAAGTTAGCCTGTCTCATCCAAAAAAGCAGCTTAGTGTTCTGCACTGACAAACTACTGATGGGAGAAAGTATTAATAAAGGAACAGGAATCCTGGGGCTATTCAAAGGAGCTAGAAAGCCTTGGACACTCCACCTTTCACGCTATCTGTATTGAAAATGAATGCAGTGAAGGAAAGGGTTGATAAAACTTTATCTGTCACATCTCTGCGGGGTTCCTTTTGAGTGAATGCCTGGAGCTGCAGCTGTTGCTGCCCTCTGGGTCTGGGGTGGTGTATGAGAGGGCATAGCACATCTGTATGCTCCGGGTCTCTTCCTTAGCTTTTCTCCATCAAACCCGGTGTAGTGTGAAGCCACCCATCACAGCACCCCCATCACAGCACCCCCATCACATCACCCTGATGGCATCATCCCCATGGCATCATCCCCATGGCATCACCCCATCACATCACCCCCATCACACCACCCTCATCTCATCACTCCCAGCACGTCACCCTCATTGCATCACCCTCATCACAGCACCCCCCATTGCATCACCTCCTTTGCATCACCCCCATCTCATCACCCACCGCTCTCATCGCCTGCCCGTCCACGGTGCAGCACCTGCTGCCTTTGCTGCGTCTGCAGAGACCCCTCGTGGAGATGCAGCAGATACCAGGAGAGGGAATTTGCCTTTTTGTTTCTTTAAGTGTTTATGTTCAGCGCTATTAATTCCTTCACGACCTTAGTGAAATGGAAAAAGCCCTTCCCCCTCGGGATAGAGCAGTCCCCCAGGAATTCTGCAATGTTACCCTGTGGGTGGGGCATTGCTGAATTTTCTAGATTCATCATTAAAAACACCCTTGCAGAAATGTGTTGTGAAGGGAATTTAGATTCTGTTTTCTCTCCCAAATAATTTGTTAGTCTGGAGGGCTTTTTTGTTTTGTTCTTGGGTGTTTTATTGGTTTTGTTTTGGTTTTGGGGGGTTTTTTGGGGTTGGGTTTTTTTTTGTTTGTTTGTTTTATTTGTTTTATTTTGTTGTTTTTTTAAAAAAAATTCTGTTGACATGAAGCCCCAAGGGGAGCATGACAAGGCACATGGTTCTGCATTTTACAATACAGGCATAATTTCCAGCATTTCCCATAACTGCACCTTCCTCAGTATGGTAGCTTTAATCTTGCTGGTTTGGAAGTAGGACACAAAGAGAAGAGTTCTTATTTATTGCAATTTATTGAAGGTTTGATGCCTTCTTTGATCTTTTACCTGTTTGGAATCAGAAGGAGCTGCAGAAAGCTCAGCACTGACTCCTTAGAGTAATAAAGCAACCAGACCAGGACTTCAGAGTCTCTCTCCGAACTCTTGCCCAAAGTAGCTTAAGTTCTCCCTCTTTTTCTACCTCAAAAATATCCCTTCCTGCTAAATTTTCCTTGCAGTGTAAGGAATGAGCAGATTATAATACTGCCTCCTTTTTCTATTTAATCACTCTTGAAAGGAATATTTATCTGTATCTAAGGGGGAGACAGGGAAGCCCTCTCTTTCCCACCTGAAACATGGGGTCTGAGCCTGATATAAAACCAGGTGTTGCTTTTTGCCAGCTACGGACCAGTGTTTCCTGTGTGTTTTCCCTCACTATGAGTTTTGTCCTATGCCTTCTCTGCATGTGTGTAGAACCCTTATTTTTATGAAATCTTCCTTTGCTGTAGATGTTGGCCTTGAATCCATTGGCTTCAAAAAAAAAAAAA
>WEIT01011923.1:18918-37710 GCA_013389985.1 Dryoscopus gambensis | reverse complement strand
AAAAAAAAAAAAAATTAAAAATCACTTCAGTGCATCAGTTCCAAGCCTGAAGTATGCAGGGCCAAGGTTCACATGTGAGAACTCCAGAGCACATCAGTACCTCTTTATAGCCTTTTTACAGCATCAGCTCCTTCCCAGCTAAGGAAAGAGCTGTTAGCACAGCATGTTTGTACCTGTGTTTACCTTTCGGCTTGGAACAATTTTGATCAAATGATGAGAGAAGATGTTAATATCTTAAATACATTGATTTTTTTACCTGCTAAATAGTACAAGCAGCCACAAAGGATACAGAAAATTCCTCTCAAGATGTGAATACACAGACAATGCAACTGCAACAAATCACCAAACACGTTCTATCAAATCATACGAACTCATCTGTAAAGCCTTTGGTGTTATATTTGCTCTATATTCCTTTGCATGAGGAAAATAGACTTTACCATAACTACAGAGCCTTAATGTTAAAAGTCCAAGTCAACTTTCTTTGTAAACTCTGCAAACATCATATTGTTTGCTCCACTCTCTTGGGACTTGAAATGTGTGCATACAGAGTTTCCAGAGGAAATTTCAGAAGGCTGATGCAGATGGGCACCTGTATAGATATTCAGGTCTTCTTGGAATATGAGTAACTGTCACTATCACACAGTGACATCATAAAATCTGTCAGAATGCTGTGAGAAAAAGCAGAAATAGCTCTTTTTGAATTTTTTTCCCCTAATCTTATTCTGAATGCCCTGTCTGGTTGCAGTGCAGTTAAAGACAATGTGAGTTGTGAAAGATGAGCAAACCTGAATTTCGGCCTTTATGCTTCTGAAAATAATAATCAAATAAAAAGTTAGTGTGAATGAGTGTGACATCCACAATTCCAAAACAGAAAGATAAATACCTCCTCTGAAAGACTGCTAGGCTGAAATTAATGTCAGATTCCCACCGTGAGTCCTTAGTAAAAGGTAACATGAAAATCTGTTCTTCTGCCTCTTGTCTAGAGTTGCAATAGTGGCATATTTTTGTTTCCTTCTTTTCTCTTCCCTCTTGGCTTGGAGCTCAAGAGGAAGGTCCTGTAGGGAATTTATTGGCAATTACAAGAGGTGAAAGTTTTTTAATTAGCTATTAAAATGCATACTAATGTCAGAGCTTTAGAGAATGTTCTCATGTGATGTGTTAATTCAATTTTAATGTGGAAAATTAAGAGGGGGGGTTTCATTAAAAAAAAAAGAGGGTCCATGGAGCATTGCCTAATGAGTTGGCTGGATCTGTTTGGTCATCATATCATTTCAACTTTTATGGTCCCAGACCCTTTTCATAGGGCTGAATCTAAATGAGAGTATTTAGAGAAAATGACGGTGCATTGCCCTCAGCGTGCCAAGGTCCTTATTCCCTGACTCCAGCCCTGTATATTGCTGGCCAGGTTACATGACCTTCTGACCTAGGGTTTGTTCTCACCCAGGTGCCACTAAGTTGTATGTGATGAGGAAGAAGTGAAAAGATCAACCCAGATCTTTTCAGAGGTGTCAGCGACAGCCAGAGAAAGATGAAGATTGATGCAAACATTATCCCTTGCTTGAATGTTTCAGCCCACAGTGTGGATCTCTTCCCTCTGAGCTTTCTCTCCGATCATGATAATGATTTAAGTAACAGCAGAAGATACTTTGCATTTTCTTAACATCATCTAGCTCCACTACCAAGACTGGTTACTTCAGCTATTTTTCTTTTTTCTGTTTTACTGGGCTTTACAAACAATCCCTGTAGAATAGCCAAGAAACTTTTGTTGTCTTCACACTCCAGTGAAGTTGAGGCTCCTATATAGACGACTGAAAGCCATAGGCAAAGTCTGTCCTTAGGCGAACCTACCCTGGCTGATGCCACAAGCAGCTCTTTCCATGTGAAAGCAGCTCTTTGGAAGAAACAACATTCCTTCAAGAATTGGAAGCAAGTCATAAACAAATAACATAACTTTGATTGTTGCTTAATGTTCCAAAGGAAAATGATTGGGTGGATTTAAAGCACAGATTGTGTTTTATTAGGTTTGTATCCTTTAATGATATTTAAAATTCTTTTACAGGTAAGTGTTGAAAAAAAAGAAACTCTAAAATATTTCAGCAGCGTGAAAAACAAAGCAGAATGTACAGAGCTTACAATAGAATGAATCCTAGTGCTACAGAATTAGTGGTTTGATTATTAGATATCCTTCATTTTTACTTGTGTCCCACTCTCCCTCCCAGAAACCCATCCATTGTCAAATGTCAATATTAATATTGTTTCAGCTGAAGTGATACAGTTGTGCAAGAGGATTATGGCCTTGTCAATAGACCTGGAATTTGCACTCTCATTCACGTGCACGAAAACCTCAGGGATTTAATTTTCAGATCGCACGTGATTCTATCGATTGAAGCCTACAGGGGTCAAAGAGTAATCTCCAGTTGGTGTCTCCTGTGCCTGCATTAGGGGCCTGTGCATTGCAGAGAGGATAATGGGGGTAAATAAATACAGCAGCTGGTGGAAAATGCATGAGATTCTTCTCAGAGTTTCTGGTTTTGTTGGGTTTTTTTGTTGCTTCTTGTACGTGGGAGATACTGATCATGTCCAGCTAGGTAAGCTTTCTGTTTCCTTCAGAACCATAAGTGGTATGGTAAGAAAACTATATATTTAGATTGGCCTTGTGTGAAGAATTATGTCAAGCAAGAAAATTGTTTTCTTCCTCAACAAAAAGTCTAAGTTACCGTTGGAGCCTTGAAATCTTATCTTTGCTATAGCAAAGATGCAGACCATAAACGTTTAGGTTCTGTAGCTCTAATTGCTCATGCTGTGTTCTCACCCTTTCTCACATGTTTAAGTTGACTCAGAAAGAGTCTGTTCCTTGTAATGGAGGAACTGAGGGGAAAACACAGTGATTCAGAGCTCATTTCTTTTCTCACAAGCTGATTGCTGAACTAAGATATTAGCCTGCAGAACTGGAGGCCTCTGCAGGGAATGGTGTTTACCTGACAGAAGGATATTACTGCACCCCTCTCTACCTCCAACTATGATAATGTCCCTCCACTGTCTCCTTCCCAAACTAGATTTTGCCATTTAGGGTAATGGCAGAACCTAATTTCTCTTTCACTTTGAGTTGCAGTGATATGTCTTCATTCCTGCTGCCCTTTACACCCCAGCATTAGCTGCATTTCTGCTTTGATTAGGGCTTTGCATTATGCTTTTTCCAGTAATAGTTGTGTATCTATCAGTATCCCAGTGAATAACATGACTCATTGTTTCTGTGTTGTTTTTTTCAGCTTCCTACTTGGTTTATGCATTATTGTCTTATTTTGATAGTGATTTGAAAGAAAATGAAAACTTTTTTCTTAATTAAAAATATCCATGTGACTCTTAATTTGTGCTAGAGAATGATAACGTGAAACAGAGAGAGAGAAACTGGAGAAGATGGGATTGTTTCCAGCAGTCCTCAGTTTCTAGTATAGTTCATTAATGCAGTCTTGGTGCACCACCTAAAATAATTAAATTCTGTGCAATAACAACCTTTGTCCTTTTGAAGGAATCATTGCAGCGGAGGAAATGTTGCTGTAACTGTGGATGTGAGACATCTATTAGCTGTGTCTCTCTCTTGGTGTTAAAGCAATGGACTGAACTGTGACTTCAAAGGGTCAAAATACAGGAAGAGCCACCTGATTTTCCAGGTGCTGAGAAGAAGCCAAGTAGGAGGGAGATTTATTTGGAATTGTGGTTATTGTGTCGCTAGTATGAGTTAAACTTGGAGCATCACAGGATAAACTGGGACATAGCATCAAAGCTTCAGTAAATAAAAATATTTGTCTTTGCAGATTTCTTCTTTGGAAACAGAAGGTCTTAATGATACAGGCAAATTCCATTGATTTTGCTCTGGGAAAGTAGGAGGAAGGAATACTAGCCTTCCATGGGCTGGAGAAGACTGGACCTGTAGGTCCTGTCAGATATAGACAGGGATATTGATGAGGTAGAAGGTTCTGTGGCAGCTTCTTTTCTGCTAAAATAGACCTTTCACTTTTCATTTCACCTTTGAGAAAATACATCTTGTTCTGCTTCTGGATTTTAAAGTTGTAGAGCTCTTGGAGTCAGTGGAGGTCCTGGCCCTTCTGTTCAACTTTGTTATTTCTTCTGGAGCAAGAAAGAATGGAAAGGAAAGCCTGGGATCTTCATTCCTTGCTTGTGCTGCCGTGCTCTTGGGACAGAGTGGGTTGAGATGGCATTCTTGAAGCATGGGACTATTCTGTCTCCCCACTATCAGAGAGAGCTGGTGCTAAGAACAAGCTTAAGCTCTTCTTTAGAAATAGATTCCTGTAGCTCACTGAGGAGATGCAAAGTGAATGCACAGTCCCTGAAGAATATTAAACAAACTACATTCCAAGCCTGGAAAATTAAAAAGATCTTTCCATACCTTTTCCTCCATTCTTAGCCTTAACTTGGAAATAAGTAACCCCAGAATATATTTTTAGAAGGAGTTTCAATGTGGTTTTACTTTTTTATACTCTGAGTCACATCTTCACAAGAAAAGTATTGTCATGTCATTCCAAGAGACTCTAGTAGCTTATCTTATTTAATGCTGCTCCATCAAGGCTGCCACATGAACATAATCTTGTAAATGAAGGAACCAATGCAAACACGATCAGTGTCAGACTTTGACATACATTATATGCTTTTCTGATCATCCTTACTTCATGGAGATCAAAGGCTGGAATATACGATCAGATTAGCAAGGACCATTAACATTTTATTTATTTATTTACAGAGATCAGGAGAAAATGAAAGGTTGCTTTAAAAAATGGCTGTAAAAGTAATTAAAACATACATTTTCATTGGTATTTAGAGTTTGGGTACCCCATTATGAAACGCTACTGCAGGAATCCCAAGACATGGGGAATGTCCAACGATATTTTTTGCTCTTTATCAAAACATTTTTCCTTATGTGCAAGAGAGCCCTGATCAGTCCAGCCATCCCCCTGTAACCTGATGTTACAGCTCCTGGCTTGCTGCAGGTTATGGAAGTTTGTTTGGGGCACTCAGCCACATACTGGAAATTAATATACTTGAAATTTTTGGCTATATCCACACTGGTTATTATAATAAATTTATTAAAATTATATATGCAAAAAAATTGCATCTATATTGCCTGAGTAATGGCAAGAAAATCTTTTTATCAGTACAGCTCAGAGAAGTACTGTTAGCTATTTCTGCAAAGGAACAGAACTGCTGACTTGTGCTGGCTTTCTCTTCTTGTTTTCTTTTCTGGGATAAATATCATTCGTGCTGAGTTTTTTAGGATCACTTTGTTTGGAAAACTTTTAAATTTGGATAAGTCCTTAGAGATGCATCAAAACTAGATACTGTGAAATGTACAGCTTTTCATGAAATCAAATGAATTCATTATAATACATGCAATTTATACAATATCTGAGATGCTCAAAACTCTGTACAGATATTTACTTATTAAATGTGACAATAGTTGCAAGCTGCCACAGTTTTGATTTGTAGAACTTGAAGCCACACTCAGTTTAATTCTAAATAGACTAGAATTTCAATTTCCTTCCTTTGTGGCAAAGATTTTGTATGTGTGTGAATGATACAAACAACACATAATTGTGTGTGAGAAATATGACCAAATGTTAGGCGATTATGAGAGGGAAAGCTCTAAAAATAAAATCCATAGCTGTTTATTTCCACATTAGCACACAACTGTTGGAGGGTCACAGCATAAAAAACCGCAGAAGTCTCTCTCGGCTCTCTTTCTGTGATTGTACCAGAGGAATAAGTCAAAGCACCAGGTTCCTGAAACATCCACAGCTGGTTTTGTGGAAAGAAGTTGATTTATAGTGTGCTTTTTAAGTTCAAGTGGTTGAAAAGTCTAAAAATCAAAAGTCCAAGATATGACCCCAGGACCTGTTCTTAAAAAAATGCATAATTTGGGAGTAAGCCTTGGAGGAGCTGTCTCAGTTAATTGTATGTGTGATCACAGTACAGTGTCCATCTGAACTAGTGTCCTCAGACCCACTGGTAGGCAATGAAATTAAACAATGGCACCTCTGGAATCTTGCATAACTTCATCTGCCTCTTGGAAAAATGTGCAGGGTTTGGTTGTTTGGTTGGGGTTTTTTTAGTTTTTGTTTGTTTGCTAGGGGTTTTTTTTTGCTTTGGGTTTTTTCGTCGTATGCAATAATCATCCCATATGGCCCATTTTGTGAAGCACATCCCTAAAAACTTTCACTTACAGTTAAATACATGTTAATTTCATTTTTCAACTCTTGATTCTTCTGTTTCTTCTCCTGATGTCTGCAGGCCCTCTGTGCATGGGCACGCGGATCCAGTGATAGTCGCATGAATTAAACATGCAATCATCCCAATGTCCAATGCGGATGGCTGTTCAGAAACTGAGCTGAGAGTCTCTAAATAAGCCTCTAATACAAATAAAAAGCAGACATTGACCCTTAAGGACATTGACAACACAGTTTGACCCCAGAGGCAGGAAGATATGGCAAACTGTCTTTGTTCTATCAGGACTTTTTTCCCTTGTCCTTTTGCTTTCCAGTCTTACATCTTCAGTTGAGAAATCTCGTGAATATCTGATTTTTAAAGAGACTTGACCTGAAGAGCATGAAAAAGTGAACCAGCTCTAAAATAACTATTAGCAGCACACCATCTCACCAGAAGCTCCCCACTGTATTTTGTTCAACAGGCAAAGCATTTAGTGGCAAAGACAAGCACTGTTCCCTACTAGCATGACATGCTTTAGGAAAAAAAGCTTTCTCACCAAGCTGAATATGACAATTTCCCAACTGGAGAGCAGTTTCCCTATTTTCTTAGTTTTGGTCACTGTGAATGCAGCCATAAACTGTGGGGTCTCTACTGTGCCTGTTGAACAGACAGCGTGGCAGCACTGTTTGAAGGAGAGAGGAAAAAACAAAGTGCTTGTGCCTGTCCAAGGTTTACCACTAAAAGCATGTTTTTCTCTGGGTTTGCATCCTGAAAACTATCAGGATCCCTGGTGATTATGCCACGAGAAACAGGAAAATTGTGAAAATCAGCTACTGGTATTGTTCCTATTGAAGAGGGCAGATGTGTATTTCAGCAACATCTGAGAAAACAGATGTGTCTGATACAAATAAAATGGCTTTTTTCTTCTTGTACTTAGTCAGGGAGGATAGGACACATCTACATGCTCATCTTGTCTGGAAACTCCTTTTGATTTTGCTTCTGCCTGCTTGGAGGATAAACTCCTTTAACTACCTTTGTTTCCTGAGTTGTTTTCAGCAGCTGATAAGTAGTTCCCTAATCTTGTATAATAAAAGCACTCTACTCTGCCCATCAGCAATGTGATTCCTCTGAAGTTCTGTCTTCTTGCTTGTGCCTCATATCTCAGCATCGGTGAAGGAGAAAGAGTTATTTGCACTATTTTCCTACAGATGCCTTTAACTGAAATTTCTGGCTGTAGGACATAACAGCTCAGATACCACAAGATACATCCATTTTTTTCTGAGCTTGTTTTGCTTTGAAAGAATAGAGATTTGTGATCATTTAAATCAGAATTATTTGTTCCTCACAGCTGCAGGAGAATGTAGCAGTCGGGAACACAAAGTGAGGTTCCCCTTTCCACAATAAGTTGTTCTTGGTCACTGCTATGGAGGAAGGATTGTTTCCTCATATTTACAGCAGATGTGGGAAGGATGGTAAAGGAAGGTAATTTATTGTCTCCCCATTTGTGTTGATGGTCCAGAGTGTTAGTTTGGTCAGGTCCCATGCAGACTCTGTTCAGCAACTCACTCCCAGCATCACAGAGCTGCTGCCCTCAGCCCTCCTGACATCCTTTCAGCCTACCAGAAATGCCTCAAATATTGCAGAAGGGAAGGGGTGGTGGTACTTTTAGTCTGGCTCTTGCTAGAAGTTGGGAAAAAGTGTGAAGATGAGGAAAGGAAGTCTCAGATACATGGACAGGACTAGAGTTTCCCCCAAATACCCCAAAGTTTCCCCCAAGTACCCCTCCATGTCAGTGAAGTCAAGCAAAACTGTAGTGTGTTTTGATGCCTATCCTCATCTGCTTTTCTTGCCTGGGGGGTAAAAAGCACTGTAAAGTGAATTTGCAGCTATTATTTTTCTGTCTCTTTTAGGTGATGATCACTCTTGAAAATTGCTGTGTAGCGAGTTGCTTCAATAAAGTCACATGTGTTTTAAATTATCTGGCCTCAACAGTGGGATATCATAACATGGAAAACTGAGCCTTGGGTTTTCAGAGGCCAGCCCTCTGTGCATATGTCCATTAATAGTTCATTTGATCTGTCTGTGTTCCTTCATTGGGTGTTTAACCACTGTCTATTGATCTGTGGTCCATTCTTAGTTGAAATTGAAATTAAAAAGAAAAAAAGCAAAAAAGAGAGTGAGTGGGGAGAAGGAAGGGTGTGCTTATATTGCTTTTGTTTAACATACTGCAAACTTATTCTGCTGTAGAGCTTCCACACCATTTGACCTAGCAACAGGAAACTGAGTTTACCCTCTGGCCTAAAAATATTCACAAAAGGCTCCCCTCGCATTTCAGGCTCCCTTACAATAATATCAAATATTAAAACATCAAAACCAGAATATAGCAAAAAACAGTCCCCCTTACGCATTGTCAGAGCCATTTATAAACTGTCCCCTAAGCTCTCCTGACACCATCAGGTGGATTTCTGCAGCCGCTGTGAGTTTGCAGAATAAAACAAAGCACATTCTCTCTCTGACATGGGTTAATATTTGAATATGGATGTGTGGATGTGCGTGTGCCTCTCCAGGGTCTGGCAACAAAACAAAACCTTGAGTGTTTGCCAGCACTGTCTGTGTGGTGAGAACTGAGCGTTCCCCCACGTTCATTAAAATACATGTTCTGGGCTGAGGGCATCATTAAGAGC
Organism: Dryoscopus gambensis; assembly: GCA_013389985.1. NCBI lineage: Eukaryota > Metazoa > Chordata > Aves > Passeriformes > Malaconotidae > Dryoscopus > Dryoscopus gambensis. The sequence continues at coordinate 28,807 of WEIT01011923.1, read as the reverse complement.
TCGGTGCTGCCGTGGCTCGGAGCGGAGCCGCTCGCGCCATGAGGTGTCAGTGGGGACAGCACCAATATTTGGGAACAGCAGGGCAGGCTGGGCACTGCCAGGGATCCCACACATCCTCTCTGGGGCTTTGGGGAACACTTGCTTAAAATGGAAACACCACTGCAGCAGGACTCCTTGAATTTTGATAAAAGCATGTGGGTTTCAGGAACCTGTTTTATTGGTGTTTGCTTTCTTTTTGATACACAATATCGTGACTCATTTCGATGAACAGCACACTTTTCTTAGTGTACCAATTGCATGAGAGGTCCTTACCTTTCTTACATTTTCTCAATATTTAAACTTTGATGGAAAATGTGTCATGGTGTTCATTTGCATAAGTTTTATATGAACTGGGTTTCTTTGCTTCCAATAGACATGGGTAAGTGATGGATAAAGCAAATGTGGATTTCCCTGTGGCTCCTATGAGAAGACCCAAAGATCAAAGCTAATATTTCCCTATGTCTTCAGAAGTGTAGAATTCTAAAGTTGTTTGATATGTTAAAATATACATTACTTTCTGAAAGAAAATTTCAAATGCATGCATATGAGCACACACATACACTAACAAACACATGTACAAAAATGCATGTTTCTGGAGTTTATTTTTAAATTTTTTTTAATCAATCAGTTTTTAAAGATGATCTTGATTCTATGCAGCAAATAGATGGTAATTTCTGACTAGCTCTGTATAACTGAAAAAGTCATCAAATTCATCAAATTCATGCCTGTCCATTGCAAACTTGACAGTGAATTGCATGTTAGGCAAAGCTTCCCTGCTCTAGCCTTTCAGTCAGGCCAGAAAAAATCAACTCCAGATTTTCCTCTCCTTTTCTCTCCATAATGTGAAAAGGTGAACGGGGAAATAACAGAACAAATGCCAATTTCCCCTAAGCTGTGTCAGCCTGGTTTGAATCTGAAGCCAAAATTTGTACCAGAGCTAGATTCGGAGGTAATGCAAATCCAAATAGCTTTAATGAATTCTGTTTACAATCTGGCCTTCAGTTATTGTTTAATCTGGAGAAGCCAGCTTGTCTTTACTAATTACACATTACAAATACCTTGCCATGCTTTGTTCATTAAAGCAAAGTAAGAAATTCAATATGTATGGGTTAATGACTTTTGGATGTGTGCAGGAGCTTGTCCTACAAGTGCTTTGAGGTCAATGGGAAGTTTCTCCAGGCAGTCAAATTTCTTCAGCTTGGACTCTGTGAAGTAATAAACAGGAAGAGTAATTAACAGATTATTTAAACTAGCAAAACGGGGGCAGGTTCTGAATCTGTCCTTCTCTATCAGAGCAGGAGTGATTTGGCAGAGGTTGGAGTCGTCAGAAAATGGCTCCACTTTGTCATCCTCTGCTGATGCTTTGCCACGTCAGACCTGCCGAGCAGCAGGCTTGTAAACAAACATGTTTACACTGCCACCTTGTAAAACAAAATGCTACTGGCTTCAATTTAGATGCCATTAAATCTTCAGCTGGAGACTGCTGTGTGACATTTTTGATTTTGCATGCATAACGTACTGTAACTCAATGACAATGTTGGCTCTCCCCATCATTCCTTAGCAAAATAGCTCTCTTAGCCAGGAGAATGTAGATGACAGATGTTTCAGATCAATCACTGCAAAGAGATAACAGGACTGTCTTGGATCATTACAGGACATGAATCTTTGAAAGTAATTATAGGTGGTAACAACTGGTATGACAACTGAGTCCCTCCAGCCTGTGTTTCACCTTAGAAAGCAACTACGTGGGATATTTCCCCATAGGAATGTGCTGCTGACTGCCAGATCCTGCTGTTTTGATGTGAAGTCACATTGTGCATGCTAAAAAGGAGAAATGTTCTTAGCACAAGTTTCTTGTTAGCACAGCAGATCTAATTGAAATCTAAGGAACACGGCAAGGCACATGGATGTCACTTTTCTCCCTTCTGATAATTAAAGAAACAAAGGTTCTCTTTGTGTGCTATGGTATCAAACAGTGATATTTAGCACACCATATACCCATGGTGTGTTTTCTATAATCTTTCTTAATAGGGATATAATTTATATTTATTCTTTGAAGAGCTAAATTCTTGTTGACTTCAGCTGAAGCTGAAAATAGACGTATTAAACAGTAAGGAAAAAGTTTAATATCTGGTCTTTTCATTGAAAAACACAGAAAGATAATACTGGATTAAAATAGCTCTTCAGAACTGAAACTCAGAAATTGTTCTACTTCACTCTGATTGCTTCAATTTGATTTAAATACTGTGGCATTTCATGTATTTGTGCACCTAACTAGAAATCATTTATAAATTCTGGTTTAAAAATGGAGATTTTCTAAGTTAGTCTCTGATATTTATTTAGTTAATAAATATCCTCCTTCTCTTTTGCTCTAGCCGAAGAGTATTTTAGCTTAAGAAAAACTTTTTGCCCTTTCAAGCAGTCTGAATATTATTGCAGCCCTCTTCTCTTGCAGCATGCCTGAGCAGCCTTTCTTCCATCTCTGCTTCATCAACTCTTCTTTCCTGTTTTTCTTCCTTTTTTCTCTTTTTTTCTTCTAGCTTCCCTGAAAAGCTGTTCATTGCTATCTCATTACCCTTTGTTTTATTTTTCTCTTTCTTTTATTATGGTGCTTTCAAACAATCTTATTTAACATTACAAAACACAACAGATTTTTTTTCTTCATGGCAGGTAACGAGACAAAATTATACTGCCTGAGGAAGAGTCCATGGGGATCCAGTGGTGTCTCTCCCTTCCTCTCACACAAAACGTACACATGGGATATTACTGAAGGAACATCTCAGCTGAATTAGTAAAGCTACCAGTCTACTCATATGAGACAATCAGAATGGAGGGGAGAGAGAGCAGTCTGGGGAGCCCTGTGCCTCAGAGAGAGGCAGGGAATGGGGGGCAACAGGAAAATAAACATTCCCGGGAGAAGAGACTGGCAGAAAAAAATGTCGTTGAGTTTCAGGGAAAGGTATTCAGAACATACTGGGAATCTGGAGAAATCATATACAGCAATAAAATAGTGAAGGCCAGGCATAGCTGAACCTCCATCACAGAGAATGCTGAGGTTATTTCAATATCTGTAAGAAAGGGATAAGCTGGAACTAGTGATTTGTTTACAATACAGCATATGCTGGCACAGGCTGTTTGATGAAGGAAATAGAATATTTCCTGAACAGAATAGAAGGAGGACGTGCTCACATCATACAGATTGGCCTTGATGTTTAAAGAGAATGGGATCTATGGAGAGAGACCAGTTTCCTGGAAAATTCCCATGTTAATGGGTGGTTTTTCCAATTTTAGTGTTTCCTTGCTCCCCCCCAGACTTGGATTCATGTCTCAGAATGAATATATTTTAAGTCATCTGCCTTGTTGAGATTAGTTATACTTCAGTTATCAATGCCAAGCTTTTAATGTAAATTAGAAAAAGAAAAAAGTAAAGTATTTAGGAGAAGTTCTTCAGTAGGCTTCATACAGGCAAATTTACTAAGAGACAGCTAGAAGGCTTTAAGAAATGTCTCTGGGCCTAAATTACTCAGTTCTGCTCATTCACAGTGCATTCACACTATCAGGAGTGTGACAAGGGGCAGTTTTTAAAGTGGCTTAATAATGAAGTGTTTCAGCAAGTGGCTAATAAGGAAATCAGAGTGTGCTGCCTTAGCGTGCACCAGCTGACATTTGGTGATGACATCTGCAGGGAGGTGCACTGGTGGGAGAGGAGAGTGAGTGTTTCTGGAATGATCTCTTTGCACTGACCTTCTCCTAGCTAAATGCTGTTGTTTAGCATCAACATGCAGGAGGAGTAGAAGTGCCCATGGTGCTCTCAGCATGCCGAGAAAGGCAAAGACCATTCCCTTAATAAATAAGGGGATACTGTAAAATATTTGTTTCAGTGCTGGACAAACTCACTGTGGGGCTGGATTTAGTACCAAACTTCCTTGTCACAAAGGGGACTGTGTGTCAAGATAACACCAAGTCTGGTTACTATAGAGACAAATAAAAATTTTTAGTGAATAATTTGTAACCTCTACCCTTTCTTTCTGGTTTACTGCACAATCTCATGGCATGACAAATATCTCAATCAGGTACTATTAATTTAATCTTCTTTCTATTCAGCCAATTACATCATCTAAGAACTTTTGTTCTGAATCTAACACCTCTCATGATAAAATGGTCCTATTTTTACTTCCTTACTAGACTAAGGATATTTCAAAGTCCATAGAACTCTTGTTTCTCAGACTAATTTTTTTTCCATGATATTTTACTGCAACTTTATCAAATGCTGTTTTTGCTGTAAACCCTTTACAAAACAACAAAAAACCCCAGCCAGCCAGCAGAAAAAGCCCACAACCTTTTAATAATAATAAAATAAGGTTGAGTAAAATTAATGTAAATCATGTAAATATGGCCTATAGAATGTAGGGTTCCTTCAGTGTTACACACACACATTTTAATGAAGTGTGAGTGAAACATGTTTAGCAAGTCATGCTACAAGATGGATTGTCTGTATTTCTGCCAATTATAGAGATTTGGAAAGAATAAAAATAATTGGTTTGAGAAACCAACCTCCAAACATGTCGTGGCGTTTGTATTGCTGTTTAAGTCCATTTCTTTTTACCAGGTGGACTGACCTTGGAAATAAGGAAAGATGAAGGTGGACATGTCCTTACACACAATTGTATTGGTGGTTATCCAGAGGCTGGCCAAATTGAAATAAATCTCTCAAAGGTGGCCATTCTCCTCTGGCCAAAAAAATTAAATAAAAAGAATGTTCTAAACCCAATCTGATTCTGCACCTGAAATGCAAGCACTTTATCCCAAAACTCAGTTTCTGATGCTTTACCAAAACTCTGTACCAAATCTCTTCAGTCACAATATCTTTTCCTCATTGCTACCCAAATAGATACCTGTCACCTCAGGGTATATTGTAAAATAATGAGCCAGCCTAAAGGAACAGTTTCCAAGAAAATACAGGAAGCTGATGATGGACAGCAAATCAAGCCCCCGTTGGCAGCAGCCCCCTGAGGTGCTCTGAGATATAATTGTCCCGAGGGCTGAGCTCTAAAGAAAACTTTCTAAGCTATAGGAGAAGTTTCCCTCTTAAATGACGTCCTAGAAAACACTTCTTGGAGTGTTATGACAAGGCTTGTAGGGCCACACTGACCATAGATCCTCAACTTCAAGCCTGTTTATGGCTGTCCTTGTGAGAGAGGTTTCCTGCACTTCACTAAGATAGGGATTTCCTTTCCTTCTTTTCTGATTTCCCATGACACACCAGGTACAGAATACATTAAAATAATTAGTTCCTTGCAGCTTGGTTCTAAAGCTCAGTGGATATTTTAAATCATTTTACCATTCAACCACCATCAACTGAAGATCATTAATGAACTTATACAAAATGCAGGAGTCAGTAGGCAATGGAAGAGAAGTTCCCATCAACTTTTCCAGACTCTGGCTCAGCGTACAGTGCTCACCCTTTAATTTGCTTCCTTGCTATCAAAGTGAATCTTCCCATTGCCATGCTCTTGGGTGAGCTTCTCATTAATCACATTGCTCAAAAATGTCCCTCCCTCTCCTCACCCCCCCCAAAAAAACTCTCAAGAGAGCAAGGGCAGCTGGTAGCACAGCTGGCTGGGTCAATGCCAGAGAAGAGCTCACTGTCCATTTCATTTCCCAGGAATTTGAAAACACTGGACCAGGAATGGAAGAAGTAGAAAAGTTGTCTCCAGAGATGGAATGAGCCAGAAGCTCTGAAATAATGTAAAAAAAAGTTTTACTTGAAGTAGAGAGCATGTTTCTGGTTAAGTTTTTGAGGGAACCAAGCTTCCTTTAAGCTGATCAGCAATTTCCAAAGATTCCTAATATTGTGTCTTTGGAAAGAAAAGAAGGAAGGGGAGGAATAGTGATTTTGGAAAAGTAAATTAATCTTAATGCAATCAATTACTAACATAATTGACTTCACAAACACTGTCACTGCTACTTACCCATCCAGTACCCTAATAGCAATTGAGTGTATTATCTTGAGATTAGCATCAGGTAAGGGTATGTTTGTTTGAGGCTTGCAAAACAGGCAGGTCAAACACAGGACTGGAAATAACTAGTCACTGTAAGAAAAAGGAGCTCCACAAAACAATTTTCAGTGTATTCTTGAACAATTCTGTAAAATGAATCCAAAAGCCCCAGGAGATTGATAATGAAAAGCAGTCTCAGCTTAAGCCATTAGAATTGTTTAAATGTATTTTGTTTTCTTGTCTTTATTTGAATGCCTGTTTTCTGACAATAGAGTTAGAAATAAGAGTCATTATGAGACAAAAAACAATCCCTTTTGTTCCAAACTTTTTCCTAAATGGAATTTCCGCTATGTAGTCACATCTAAGGAAAATGCTGATGTTGATAGTCAGTTCTTTAAAAACAAGCAAACAAAAAACCAAACAAACACAAATTGAATTTAAATAAAGGTAATTTTGACTACCTTAGAATTTAAACTCATGCTGTTAACACCATGCCCCACAGCTGTTTGGATGGAGTGTGTGGCTATTGGTGAGTTAACTTCTTTTTCTTTCTGCTGAGCAGTTGCAATTTCCTAGTTTTATTGAGATCTAGTGTAATCTTCAAATGAGAAGGTCAGTGCCAACAGGGATGTCAATTGGCTGTAGTTTTAGAAGTTTTATTGGATTTTAAAAGAACTGCCATGTGTCTGCTTAGTATTTATAATTAATTGTGCTCCTGTTTGTGCACATTTTTATGGAATTATTTTAGAATATACTCATGCTGTGCTTGGTTTCAGAGCACTGTAGCTCACTGTGACAGCCTGTGTTTCTGACAGCTCCATGGACATGCCCTATTTTATTTTACTTAATTGAGGAGTGGGTAATTTACAGCCTCTGGGTCATCTGTGGCCCGTAATGTTGTCTCATAGAGCCTGTGGCAGACTGTAATTTTATTCTGGATAACACCAAGTTGCATATTTATAGAAGATCTATCTAAGACATTTGAGAGGCCTGTCTGAATGAACAAAAACGTCCTCATCCTAATCCAAAGTAGCATTCAAAGGGGTAATAATGACAGGAAAATAAAAATCTTGTTTTGTGTATCACTGTGTTTAGATATGGACCAGAAATTTCTAAGTATTATCTCCACGGTAATATAGATCAGCTTTCTTTTTGTTATGGGACTAGAAATGTTCCATTAAAGGGGCTTTTGAGGTGTCCTTGAAGCTACTGGCTGGTACCATAATGATAAATGATGACTCTGATGGCTGTCAGGTTGTGTTGCCATTGCCGTGTCACTCAGAACGTTCCTCCCATGGACTAAATCTGCTGTCACTGCTACCTGGTTTAGCATAAATGCCACCCTGCCTTCTAATTGACATGGCATATGAACTTCCTGCAGATAGAGAAGGTGCCCAAAGAGTCTCTGGTAAGGTTTGTCCCTGATGGGGTTACAGGAAAGAAAAGCCAGGTAGCTCCTGAACTCAATGCTGGCAGAGCAGGGCCACCAATACTGGTGTTTATCCCCATGAAAAGCAAAGGCAGGGACAGTCAAATCCCAGCAGTGCCATGAGCAACAGCAAAATGCTGTGACAATTCACCCCGTTTCACACACCCCCAGAGCAGGCTATGGCCGGAGCCATATCAGCTGTTCGCTAAATTGCCTGTCCTGTCGTTTCTTGTCTTATTTTGTTTCCCCCTGTCCTCACACTCCTGCCTCCCAATAAAGTCACACAGGTGAAGCTGCTTCCTCTGGAAGCAAAAGCTCCTGTGTGGGTTTCAGGTCACAGCAGAGCAGTAGGAAAGAGCNTGACTGCATGAAGGGGTATTTTTTGAGCAAATCTTGTAATGAGAACTGGAAGCCTTTGGTTCAGTCCTCACTGCTCTGAGAAGGAAAGGCTATTATTTTTTCCCCCAGCAGTTTTCTAGTAGCAGTAGCAGTTACAGCTTCAACAGGTGGTTTGGCTCATAGGAAATCTCTGAAGAAAATAACACAAGCATCACAGGTTGTTGAAGCAGGTAACAGCCACTAGCAGATGACATTAGGGTAGATTTAATCATTTCTTTTCCTAGCATCCATCAAAACATTTGTTTTGCCTATTGCAGCAGTTCTACGAGTTTCTTAATCTCCTGCTTTAGCCATTTTCCTCTTCTGAAACTCTTGGAAAGACTGTCACTTTCCTACCCTTCCCTGGTCTTTTTTCTTCCACAGTGGTGCTGCACTCTCCATTTGTGGTTTTGAAAAGCAGAGTGCTGTAACTATCTGTGCTCAGGGCCTGAAAACAGACAATTTTGGTGCATTGCAAATCAGCTTCAAACCCCATTTCACTAGCAGCACCCTCGGACTGCAGCTTATAAATAATTCCTACAATTCTAAACATCGAGACTGCTATGAATTATGAGCTTTTCATCAGAATAACGTGTAGAATCAATAGAAACACAAGGTGTCTAGATAAGCACATTTAATAATTACTGCTTAGAACTGCATAAATCAATTTACCAGCACACTTCAGGAAAAAAAGTTCATTTTTCCAAAGATGTATTAAAATAATGGTAGCTTGATGGAAGGTTACATTCCATCTCCCTTTTAATAATACCTCTTAAGAAATTTAATTTCAACTTCAAAGGGAGCTAAATTAAATATCAATCCTGTATAAATGGATCTGACACATTTATGTTTCATTATTTTATTTTATACCTTCCCCTCCCCCAAAGGAAATGAATCAATCATTTTGTTCCTCTTCAGTTCATCTTACTCTTTCTTGTGCAAAGCTATATCCTGGAAATAATCAGGTTTCTTTGACAATCAGTTAATAAACAGACACTTAAATATTCTTTTCTTGCAGCCTAATAGGCAGGCAATGAGGTTGAAAGACATTGCATAGTGCACATCATACCTGTTCCTTTTCTCAGAATAATTTAATAAACTTTCAAGCTCTCTAGTAGTTTTAAGAAGATTTATTTCAACTGTCTAATCCATCAGTTAAAAATACCATATGAAAATTTGGTCATTTTGATGCAAAGTTTCTCGTGTTAGTATGTCTGCTCATTTTTCCTTGGGATAAGTGTCATATAATTGGCTTCAAAACGGGGAAACATCACTATATCATTTCTCATGGGAGTGGCCATGAATGAGAATAGTTTTTCCAACAAATTTTTATGTATAGAAAGTTATTTTCATTTGACTGTTGTGTTAGGAGGTAGTAGTGCAAGACTGAAGAAGAACAAATAGCACATTTTTAAGCAATGAAATAACACATATTTAAGACGTGAAAAATGGTGATGCAGGCTCATTTTTTAGTTCTTTGTGGCCTTCAAATGTTTAAAAAACTTTGACAGAAGGAATAATTCAAGATGTCAGAGTAGCTGAAAAATGGGATCAAATAAAATAAGGACTTTCCAAAGGTAGATCACACAATAGCTGCATTTGAAAAGGGAATTTCCCTTACAGCAAAGGCAGATGTTCTTGCCTTTAAAAAAAGCATTTTATAGGTTAAAAAATGGGGAAAAAATAGAGAAGGAAGAGAAAATTGGAGGATAGAACATTTTTATAAAGGAGGAATAATAACTCATAAAATAAGGAATAAAAAAAGAAGATGATAGAAAGTAGTGTTGAAAGGAGGTATATGAAGCTTGAAAAACGTAACTAATATAGTTCATAAAGGTCACATTTTGGAACTGATTGTACCTAATATTTTCCATAATAACCCTGTATTAACACACTCCTGCTTCTGAGGCCAATAAGCTGATGGAATGAAGATGGAAAGCATTGTTAACACAAATGGTCAGGTTACCCTGCAGAAAGATTTATCAGCTACAATCTTAATGCTGGGATGGAAATCAAGAATGCAAAATATATATATATATATATA
>WEIT01011923.1:1201-16313 GCA_013389985.1 Dryoscopus gambensis | reverse complement strand
TATTTTCTAAGCTTGCGCCTGCTCTGCTCTGTTCCTGATCTTAAAACGCATCTGTTTTCAGACAGGCAGACAGACAGAAGTAACACATCCAAGACATTGCTTCTGAGGCCTTGCTAAGTCATGGAGCTACTGTGCTCCAAGACCTCCCCCATTTTGATTGTCTGACATCGTTCTGACTTTCTTTTTCACTTTCTTTTCAACTCTGCACAGCCATGATGACATTTCCTGGTGAAAACTACCTCAGTGGAATAGAAAGAACCATGCTCTTCCCATGGACACCACCAGCTGTTCCCTCTCATCTGTCCTGAAAGCATTTCACTTTTCCTGCCTGAGCAGAACACATCTGCTGCCTTTCCTTTTCCAGCAGCAAGTAGACCAAGAACCACAGGGTGCTTTGGGTACTGTCTTTGAAAGAGATGATCAAACCCCTGTGCATGGTGAGCATGTCAGGGAAGAGCACGCGGGGCTAAATCAAGGGCACCATAATTTGGCAATGTGAATGTTCCTGAAACATCATGAGCAGGACATTCCCAATGTCTTAAGACCATGAATCAGTTAGTAGAGCTAGTGCTTGTCTCACAAAACCAGGCTTCTGCTCAAACCACGGGACAGCTCTTCCTCTCATGAGTCTACTTTTATACAAAAAATCATGATTTTGTGGACTGGGTTTTATTTTTCCCTCTTTTTACTTTGCAGTGGGCAGAAGTGGACCCCTGTTTTTCTCAGATTTGAGCGTGGAAAGGCCATTAATTTCCCCAAAGACTGTCGCTCAGTGGTACAAGCAGGAAACCTGATTTTCAAAGGCTTCATCACTAGTATTGACTGCCTGCAAGCACCACTCAAAATCAGTGTTCTTTCTTGTCATCTGTATCATAAAAAAGGCACTACAGAGAAAATTGTAACTGTTCTCTGCAGGTGTGGAAATAATGAAACTGGGCACTACCCTTCCTAAAAGGGACATTTTTCCCTATGGATTCAGCTCCCACGATGTTTGTCAAAGGGCGTATGTGATAAAGACATTTCCTGTGGGAACTCTAAAGTCAGAGCAACTACAGAACAAAGAATTTAAACTCACTTCATGTCAGACTTTGCTGGTGAATTTGTTTTGGTTTATTGGGTTTTTTTCCCCTTGAGCTCAGCAGAATACATGAAGTTTTATTTGACTGTCATTCTGAGAAAATCAACAAACATTGTGTGATGCCTTCACAAGAGGAGGGAAATGGTGGAGTTTCTGGTATGCATGTTTGTGGCTGGTGGTGTTATTTTCAGGCAGAAGGGGAAGTTTGCATTCATGAAACACTACTTTGCCTCTCTCCTGTCACCTAATTTTTGCCTCATTCCAGGTGGAAAATGACCTTTTCAAATAGCTCCTGCTGATGACTTTCATGAAAATCACACAAAACTTGGGAGGGGGGAAGTTACTTGCAGCACAGCCAGGGAGGAATACATTTGGTTAAGATTTGTTGGCACTGGTATATTTTGAAAGTATTCTGGCTGAGCAGGTCTCACTCTCCTGAAGACTTGATAGATGGAAGGAAGAACTGAATTTTAGCTCTCAGACATTCTGGTACCAGAAACCGGAGATGGCAGGATGGTGAAGAAGAAAGGAAAGAGTGGGGAAAATGAATAAAGTTGCATAAGAAAAACCAGTAGGATGATGAGTGGAGAACTCAGCACTAATACACTCAACCAGAGAATCCTCAACCAAGAGAGAATTCTGCAAGCCAGTCAGTAATTTCCTTCTCCAAGAGCCTGTTTATATCAAGTTAGCCTATCCATTTTTCATCAGCTACTGCAGGCTTCTATTTGTCAGGAATGATTTAGCTATTCTGAAAGACATGCTGATGCATGGGTCTCAGACTGCAACTATTGACACTCAGGATGTGCCAGAATACGAAACTCTACAGCTGATGCTGATTTAATGTAGTATTTTATGTGGTGATCAGAAAAAAAGAAAAGAAATGCCAGGATGCACAAAACTGACAGCCAGGGAAGGTTGTTCAGCTACTACGTGGGATGGCTATTCCCAAAGGAGTAGGGGGGCAGGCTGGACAGATGTATGGTGAGGTCTCACTTGGAACTAGCGCCCATCTTGCATCAGGGCAAGAGAGAGAGACTGCCCGGGGGAATGACCTCTCTGAATCATTTCATGGTTCATCGACCCAGGACCCGGGAGAAAGGTGTAGTTCCTTGTCTGTCCCTGCAGATTCAGATTAGTCGTGGCTCCTCAGCTCACCAGTCTCTCAATTACCAAGCAAAAGTCATGTGTATACATCTGTGCATGGTGCCTGTGCATCCATTTATGTGTACACAGATCCATATATGTGTGTGGGCACATGGATATACATGTGTATTCCTATCTTTATTTAAACCTCTAGGATAGAGACTGTTGCCTGTTATGAATAGTAATATTTTTAGTACAGTATTTTTAATACAGTGTTTTCCACAAGGTCCCTTGAAAGTCTGTGTGGCTTGTAATCCTCTTCCAGAAAACAAATGAATGTTTTGATAAGGTTTCAGTAAAACTTGTCTTGAATATGCTGTGTCAAGTGGAAGCTAGTAGCAGTGGTGTCTGGACGTGGCTCAGTGGGTAGAAAGAGGATTTGAGGCTCCAGCACTGTTTAGTTAGTACCTTTGATTGCAGTTCTGAGAGGATCTGGAGAATTTGGAACTCCTGATTACCTGAATCTGAGCTTTGTCCAGGACTATCTTCATCCACAGTTTTATGAGGATGAACCAGGCAGCTACTCACCCCTGAGACTGAGGCCAGAGGCTGCCTGAAAAGCGTTATGGAAAAACTACATCTATCCCTCCTGCCCATCCCGGGTCTGAGTTGGAATTTGTGCCGGCTGATCCCCATTTTATGCAGGTGCTGCTCCCTGAGGCAGGGTCGTGGCACTGCCATGATCTCTGCAGTGAGGGAAGCACTGATCTGCGAAGTTCGGTCCTGGGGCTTCCCGGGAATGAGCAGCTTACAGGGATCAAAGCCCTGACCGGGCAGGCTAAACTTCTTTTAAGGTTAACACTGCTTTTAGCAGGTCATTCACTTCTTTGAGAGAAATCTTTAGACCTTGCCACTTCCCAGGATAAAAGTGTATTCCTGCATCCTTACTCAGTGGGACCACAAAGGTTTTCTGGCTCCTGGGGACCAAGGCCAGAGATCTGATTCTTGCCACAGCTGTGGAGTGCACATCCCTATGGCCATCTCTGCCTGATCGTCATTCACCAGAATTCACAGGCGTTTGAAAATAACTGGGCTTTCAGAGGGGCACCAAGTCTGACAAGAGTGAATTTATCCTTTTCAGCTGACTTCTGCAGAAGAGAATTTCTTCCTGGTGTTGAAAAAAGCTGCTGTCTGTGGGCAGCTAAATCACAGTTGGCTTGATTCTGATGTGGGGGCTGTGATTACACAGACCATGGAGCTCCTTTTAAACTAAGGGCATTGCTGTGCCTAGTTCTGGGCAACATTTTACCCTGAATGTGAGGCCATAATCAGAACACATATGTAGCACTTACCAGCTGAGGGAATCAGTCCTTTTGTAATCATAGGAATGCTCCTGGAAATGAAGGTAAAATGGCTTATATTTTTGGTGCATCTGGTTGAGAAACCAACAATTTTTTTATGATCAGACAGATTTTTTTTTTAAGGAATTCATCTGGATAGATAGCTTCTTAACTATTACAGTTCTACAGCTTTTTCAAGGTGATACTTATAATATATTTTATCTAAGCTCATGTGCAAAATCCTAAAATTTAGAGCACATATCCAGTCTAATTTACCTTGAAAATTATAACCTTCTAAATTTACGCTAAGACAGCACTGCTACTGAGGGACAGGTTTGCAAGGAAAATGTGTTCAAATGAAGTACAAGCTCTTTTCATCTGCAGTCTTCAATCCAGACAGGAATTCTGCCTGCCTCTTAATTTTTATTTTATTTATTTATTTTGTCCTTCAGATATTGAGGAAGGGTTGCCAAAAGCTTTGTTAATCACTGGAATGTGAGGAGATAATCTTATCAATCTATTCCTGTGTTCAAAAGTGATATCATATGCCTGAAGTAATGATGTGTTATAGAGTCCATTTCCCTGGATTGAAATACGGTATGTAACCACAGAAGCAGATCAATAAAAGCATAATAATTTTGAGGACAATGTCTTTTAAACGAAACAGATTATTGCTTTTCTAATAAATCAAATTTTAGCTAAAACTTTTCTAGTTTCAATCAAAACTCTCACAAGAATTCCTCTCACTCCTTCCCTTCATCCCAAACCCAATCTTTATGTGAAAGAAAATGTCTTCAGAGATTGTTGGTAATGAAAACCTCTTGGAGATAATTTTAATAATGAAAAAATCACAACAATTGCTCAAGCAGTTCTAAGGAATTTCCTTTCTGCATCAATACCCACACTAGAGATGTAGGTAGTAAAGAGAAAGCAATCAGCTTAAAGTATAACTTGAATTTAAACAGTTATTGACCTGAATTTACAAACTAGGCAGCATATTTTTCAGCTACAAATTTATGATTTACATACAAATACAGTGCAATTTTTTGGTAATTTAAATACCAAAGTGAAAAGTCTTATCAACAGTTTACAAGACAATACTTGACTGTAAATGAGGGTTTTTTTCCCATTTAAAGAGATTATGAAATATAAAAGTGTTGATAAAGTCCAACTGAACTGTTTGGTCTGAGCTTCACGAGCAGATTAATATTTTATTTTTCAATTGCATGTCCAAAACTCTTTGGAAATAAACGTTAGGCTAAAGGTAGTGTCTTTGATAAGACACATTGCACCTGTGAAATGCCCAGGTAGCCTCCTGCATCACTTATTCTGCCTTTTAGTATTGGCTGGAGCATTTCAGCTGTGTTGCACTGTGTACTTAAGAGTTTACAAAGATGTAAATTGCCTATGTTGCCTTTTGCAACAAACTCTGTCTCATCAAAATTCTGATTTTATAACATGATTAGCAGAGGCAGGAGTTTGAAAGTCATGTCTCACCTTCTGGTGAGCTATCATTAGCAAGAATGAGCCAGAGGCCTCCTTTATCTGCTCTGTAGTCTATCCAGAAAACTTGGGCCTGACCTCAGGCAGCCTGATCCTCTGCAAAGATGAGCATATTTCTGTTGACTTTGTTTTCTTCTGTCCATCACTGTAATGGAAATTATTAGGTTAACATGGAAGTTAAAAAAAAATCCCAAAACAAGAAAATATGGGCGGTTTTTAGGCTGACAGAAATGAGGATAGTTATTGATCCAGATGGTGCTGGATGTTTTTGAAGATATTTGTGCTATATTTGTCTGTTTTCCAAAAACACTGAAATAGAGGTTACATCCCCATTAAAGAGTTTAACAGGTATCAGGAAGTCTACATCGTATTTAACTTCTATTTTAATCATCAGTACTTTTAAACATCCATAAAATACTGTGTCAACAAGGTCCACAATTTAGTTATGTCTTACTGGGAATTGTTTTTCTCTTCCAAGTTTTACGTGCTCTGACACCCAATAAGAATACTCTGTGTCCTCTGCTCCTAGACTGTGGAAAGCAGCAACTCATCATCTCTTTTTCACTCTCTTTACATAATATGTGATTTTTGAGAATTGACTCTGTACTCATGGTCCCTGTCATCTGTCTTGGAAGCCAAGAATTTTCAGTCTCTTTCCTGTCTCTTTGCACAGCTGTCATTCTAACTTTCCTGATTAAGCTGTCATTCTGTCTGGTGCCCTTCTCAACGGGCCCCTTTTTGGCACGGAATGAGAAGAGCTCCTCTCAGGAGTCAGGATGATGATGCACCACAGCTGCACGCTGTGGCTTAATAGGGGTTTCTGCTTAGTTTAGGGAAATGTCTACAATCTTTTTTTCTGAATTATGAACAATTTTCACTTCAGCAAATCTGTCTTGTTTCTCCCTTCATGACCCCCTTATAAGCTCTTTGATTCCCCCCTACTAGAAACTACCTCCTGCTGGTTTTGCCACCTTTATTATTATTCTTTCTGTACTCTGACCCAGGTCTATGGAATACTTGGAAGGTAAAAAAGTCGCAAACCCTCTATCATTAAGCAAGAAAAGAGGGGCTTTTTTAGATTGACAGAAATGAGGAGGTGGATGTTTTGAGCTGGGGACAGGCTTAAGGCTCTCAGATTTGCAATAGCCAAGCTAATTTTTCAGAAGTTTCCTGCTAGGCCAATCACCAAATAATACAGCTAGAAATAGCATCCCCAGCTGCACTATTTTCTGTTGGTTTTCCCTGGATGTTTTATTATTGTCTTATTCAGTATCAGGAGATAGATACTCTGTAGTTGCTTGTCTTCTGCTCCATTTTTTTTTTTTGTCTTAGTTTTGTCAGTCCTAATTTTGCATTGCCAGCAAACTTTGACCCTACATTATTCACTCAGTTTTCCAGATCACTTGTTAAACAATGAAAGTCCCAGTATAGGTTCTCATGAGAATCCCATGGCAACTTCTGCACTCTCCTTCAAAAATTAACATAATATTTATTCACTTGAATCTTCTCTTAATTAATGCAAGAGAATTTAATAATTTGTAGAGGACTGAAGAGCTTAATTTAAGCCACCAGTGATACGACCTTCGGGGTGTTTCCTGAAGTCATAATGAAGAAAGAATATGGACTAGATAGGCTCAATGGATCGTGGACTTGATAATCTTTATGGGTCCTTTCTAACTTGAGATATTCCATGATTCCAGTTGTAACTAAGATAAAGAATTAATGTCCGAACAAGAATGTCTTTGACATTAGGAGTCTATCATCTAAATAGGAGTTCAAGATAAATGAAAAACAAGAGGCATAACCATTTTCTATTCTGTAGAAATGGAAATAAAGGGAGTGATTTAAACTAACTCATCTAAGACACAACTGATAGCTCAAGTCTGGTTTCTCTGTTTACACGTCTCTATCTTTACAGCATGTCCTAAAAGTACATTCTCAGCTGGTTCAGGTGTAGATGTCTCCACTACCAATATCTGGAGGTAGTACTTTATCTAGTGTGTGGTACATTATCTACCTGCACTTGAGACTCATGCTTAGGTAACAGTAGAAACTAGTGGATCTCAGAGTGGGGAGTTTTACAGACCCTTCTTGTGAATTTTCCAGGTGAGATTCCCATTTCTGGACACCTTCTTCTAGGCAGATTTCTGGAGAAATTATAAGTGTTTAAGATCACCTTTCAAGAATTGCCTAGAAATAATGGATCATGGACTGAAAGTTTTTTTAGAGAAGACCTATAGGAAATGTCAAAGAGTAGATCATTTCTGCTTCTTGGGTGCTGATACCTTGGGACATCAGACTTGTCTTTATTGCAGGAAAAAAATTTACTATCTATGCGCAGAATGTGAATAAGAGTCAATGGTGAAATACAGCAAGAGGTGTAAAACTCCCATCAAAGCTCCAGGTCTTCAGCATGACAATTGTCAGAATCTCTAATTTTATCAAATTTTTATTTTTTAATAAAAACTAAAAAACCAGAATGAAGACCAACCATAATGTCTGCATACAATTTTAGGCAGTGACATTTATTTGTCAGTTTCTCAAGACTTTTTTGACACTTTGTTTCCTTTCAATATTATTTCAGAAATACAACAGAAGCATAACTTCCAAAGAGATGAAATGTAATTAATGTACACAGATTTTCTAGTCCAAGTACAACTTCATTCTACTTCCATATGCAGATTTAAAATACTTAGATTGAGATGGATGATCAGATTAGACATACATGACAGACCTACTAATAATTAGTATTAATGACTGCAGTAGCAATGAACACTGTAGCCACCCACTGTGAGACAGTTTTGCAGATTAAGTCCTGAACTTGTTTTAGAAAAGGAGTTTTCTTGTTCCCTCTCCCCTCTTCCACCATTGCCTTCCAGCTTAGAACCAACGGGCATGAAATGATGTTCCTGTCTGAAATTAAACCAGAGCAGCTTCATCCTTGAAGCTACCCAGAAGTAAACACTTAAGACTTAGACTATGTTTACCTTGAGAAGTAGAAGTAGTTAACGCAATTTAAAGACTTGAAATAGAAACCAAAATTAAATGTACTTCTTAAAGGATTAGACAATCATCTTCCTGTACAAACAGCATAAACAAGGAAATCGTATTAGCTCTTAATGTAATTAGTTGAACCCAACAGTCCACGGATAAAACCTTTCTATGCATTTTTCAAGGAAAAAAAAAAAAAAACCAAACCAGGGCAATCTTGGGAGGGCTTAGTACTTGACAATTTGCATGAATATCTAATGAGGCAAAATTCATTGAACTGATTAAATGAAATTCTTCCTGTTACCTAATCCTCATAACTGCTGCCCAGAAGAGATGAAAGCTTTACCTACTTCCACACTGAGAAAAAGCAGCAAAAAAGAACAAAAAAATTCATCACCACACCATGAACTCAAGTTTTTTCCTCTTCTGCTAAACTAATATCTGGAATTGAATTATTTTGTTTCTCATTCAGAGCAGCACAACCTTGGGAACATTTCAAGCTAGATAAACACAACAGGGACCTGATCCAAAGGCCATTGAAGTCAAAGGGAATTTCCAAATATTTCAATGAGTTTGCATGAGAAACACATTTCTGGATATTTCCTTACTTGTAAGATAGCATCACTCATTAATTGTCATCAATAGATTTATTTGAAGAGGATGATGTATATTATGAAATTATAAATGGGCAGATACAAAGATGTGATTTTTAAGTAACTACAGAATTACAGCTAGTCTAATTCAGAAATTGGATTTCTTCTTCCATATAAAATTCTAATATTTTGATTCATGTTTGGTCCTAATTGGGTAAAAATGACAAAGCACAGAAGTTCTTTCCTGGAACAAAATTTTTTTGAACATAATTCTATTTTGAAATGTTTAATTTTTATTTGAAGTGGGTCAAAAATTAAATTGTCTTAGCTATAAAACTGCAGTGTGTGGGGAAATCTCAGCAGCAACGATTGTTCATGAGAAAGGTAGCATGGCCATAAAATCAGTTGCATGAAGGAGAACATGAGAAGCATTTATGTGTAATGCAGCTTCCATTAGTTTAGGCATATTTACCCCAAATTTAAAAAAAAAATGTTTTGCTTGCAGTTGGCTTTCCTGCCTGAGAGGAAAATTGAAAATTGTTGCAACTAATAACATTGCCCAAAATTAAACAGCAATTTTGCAGAATCCAGCATTTGTAATGAACTAGTTGTTCCTATAAGCTGTAGGCCTAACAAGGTCTGTTTTATAAAGGAGCTTTATGTTTGATTGTATTACACTGGATTTCCTCCTACCTCCTCTACAACCCCGCATCCTCCCCAAGCCTGTAGCTTTATCTCCTTTAACACTGCTTGAATGCCTTTCTTTCCCTACTTGATACAAAAAAGCCTACCTGTACAAAACAGATTTGTAGGGATGTTCAGGGCCCACACAATTTTCCCTTCAGGGTATTCTTGACCTGCACCCTGCAAGAGGGTTGAGTGTGGGAGTCCTATGTCTCCTCAAATTAAGGTGAAATTGGCCAGTTGAACAAAACTTAGGTAGGAACAGCAGAAACAGGTGCTCTGTCATATAATCTTATTAATTCCATAACCCTTATCAGGTTTGGGCAACTGAAACAAAAACAGATTTTGGGTGAAAAATTCCTGATCCAACAAGACAGGATTATCCACTGTTATCCACTGCGTTGCAGAAAGTACACATTATTCACCATGAAATACCAAAGTGAAGAGCAGCACTGTAAATCAAAATGAGGCTGAAACAAATATCATTGTCTGAGACAGGGTTCCTTCCTCAGCAGAACAGGCTGGGAACTGCATGAGCTCCAATTGCAGAGACTGATGGTCACTTTGTTTTACTAGACAGTTGTTGAGCTACCGCGGCCTAATGCATTGCATTCCTAAGGTGCTGGGAGTAGGAGTGAGACAAGGATCTCTCTTGTTTCATAGTGCTGCAGTTGTTTATTGTGTACAGTTACAAACTTCATATTTCAGGGAACCAACAGCATCCCAGTGGTGTGTGAACCTTCGCGTGAGGGAAGGAAAAAAGCGATGGAAACACATTTTGCTTTTGCAGCTCAGTCTTGTGTATTTGACTGTAGACAGACAACATGACATGAACAAAGTCTTCCAGTGTCTTGATCTCCTTCATGCTCCCTTATGGTGGACTTGAATAAGCCTAAAGTGTCTTCTGCATCTCTGCAAAAACAGGAAAAGCAGGAAAAAAAAAAGTCACTCTAACAGTGGTGAAGGGGTGCCTGGGGCTGCTGTTAGGACTTTGGCTAAGAGGGGACATAGATGGTGGTGACTTAATGCCAACAACCCCAATCTGCCCACCTAAGCTTCCTACCCTGGCCCAGATCGGGAGAACGCCCACAGTAGCAGTGGGGGAAGGAGGGTTTGCCTCAGCAGGAAGGGGAATCTGCGAGCAGGGGAATCAGGGACCAGAAACTAAGCCAGGAACAACCAGCCAACCATGGTGTCTGACACTAAACAGGGAGTCTGTGGCCATTGCCACGGGCAGAACTGTGACCAGAGGGATTGCTTGGCACGGCAACAGCTACACAGCAATCCCTTTAGCCTGGAGACTGATGTAGCTGCCCCACTCCATCACTCCTGCTCGGGATCTGTAAAACTCATTGATATGAGCCCAAAAACAAGGACTGAAAGCGCAGGAGAGCTCCTGCCATTCCCAGGTGTGCTGTCTGTCATGCATTTGGCCCGAGCCAGTTAAATAACAGACAGCAATGGCTCAGTTGCTATGCAGAGCTCAGATCCTCACTCAAGAGTGACAATGTGTTACACTTCACCCCGCCATAACAATTCAATTCAGCCCATAAGATGGAGCTCTAAATAGACTTGACACTAATATTGTATGGTGGTGAGTGTCTCCCTCTTATTAACCCTGTTGAATTTCCTAAACTTGATCTTAAAACTACCGTGGTAAGGAGCCTCTTGTTATGACTCACTGCCGATTGTGAGGTACTCCACAGACAGATTACAGAGCGATCCATACAATGCAGTCTGGAGCACTGGCTCCTGCCAAGCAGAGTGAGGTGAAGCATTCTGTATGTCCTGGATACAACTCCATTGCTCATCACAGTCTCAAATTTAGCATGGTTGGAGACAGCTGCTTTTTCTTCCAGTGAAAATCAGCCTCATCAAGTGAAAGAACTATTAAACAAGTTTCCATTCCAATGAGTAATGACTAATTAAAAGCATTACAACAAGGATGTAACTCTAACTGCTAAACTTGGTGTCGAAGTAATTTTATGCTCTGTGGCAACTATTGTGTGAGAAGAGTAATTGTACATCTCAAGGAAATAAACACACATATTTTAGAAGGGCAGGAATCTTCCCCAGTTGAAATGGCACTGGCTTTTAATTATCATCGCAAATTGGATTCCAACAGGGAGAACAGAGATGGGAAAAAAAAGAATAAAGACATCAAATTGAGTCCTTTGGTATGGAATTGTGTTAAATCACAAAAGATGCAGCAGCTGTCAATTGTGATGGATGCATATAATTATTTGCAAAGATTTAGTTCTGAGAAAAAACAGAAAGCAGCATGCACAAGCATCTTCTGTGTGTGGTTCACAAAATGTTCACCTGAAAAATTACATCAAATTTTCCATATTTACTTCTTTGAGGTCCTTTCCTGCCTTTCTGCAGAAACATGTAATGAGTTAGACCAGATTTTAACAACAACAAAATCCTGTCACTGCATACCAAGAAAGAAAGATGTTGGGTCTTATAAGTAGCAGGAACCTCCTGTGTGATCTCCCTTCATAACGCAAAGTAACAAATTCCATCTGGCATTTTCTCCTCTCTCCCACCCAACTGAAACATAGAGCTGCCAACTTAATAAATACATCTCGTTGAAAAAACACTCAACTTAATTTAAAATTTTCATGTGATGGAGTATCTGCTTTGTTCCATGGTAAGTTGTGCAAATGATTAGTTATCATGTCTGTTAAAAAAATCAAGGTCTGTTATGAGACTGAATTAGTCGGGCTTTCATTGCCAGTCTCCACTTTTTGTACTGCCTTTTCTGGGGTTAGAATTCTCTCAGGTATGAGAAATATCATCTCTGTATGTGGCCCAGTTTCTTGGGTAATTACTGTGTGACCTTGCACTCAGATATACCAAAACCAGACAAACATTTAATGGAGTATATCTTGTCTAGCAGTTCAGATCAGTCTGAAGAGCAGACCCCTTTGGAACTAAACTTGGGATTTTATTAAGGGGAAATAAATTTCTATTACATTATTCTTGAACTAGCAACTGTTTGTTTCCCGACTGAACTTGTTCTTGTGCTTGTATCTTTGCTATGGGATTTCTCTACTATTCCAGCTGAGAATATCAATTGTACCAGCTAAGAACATCAATTCTTTTCTCAATTCTTTTAAAATTCTTGAATGAAAATTTTCAGTGTGGAGACTGAAGCAAGCATGAAGCATTCGGGTTTAGCTCTTCTCTTACTAGATCTCCCACAGATATAATCTATAACCTTAAATTGATATAACCCCTTTGTCTCCTCTGGTGTGTGAAGACAATAATTTTTCCTGAAGTTGAAATGAAAACATTTCTGTAATTAATCCAGAGCTATATATTAATGAGACTCATAAGGGAATCTAATCAGAAATGCATGAATATTTCAGATTCAAATGAACAAGTAGCTATTCTTGTATACAACATTATGTACAAGCTCTTTAAGCTGCAGTCTGTTCATAGTCTTGATAATTCTGATGAAATTGGTATAACTATTGGCTACACATGCAGTTTTACTGAAAAGTCTTGGAAAGGGTATTTTTTTCCTTACAATGGATTATCTGCGGAAAGCAACGGGAGAGCTACTAATTAAAGTAGCTCAAATGCAGCCTGACAGGATGTCTGAGGGCACCCTTAAGACCAATGTCTTCTCTGAACTAGGCTGAACTAGGCCATGAATTTGGATTTCCCCTATTCTGACCTAAAATTCTCTCCCAAATCCAAGAAACCTGCATGATCAAACTGGAATTAATAACTTTACACAAAGTTTTAACTTCTGTGACTTTGCGCACTCCAGCAGCTAGAAAAATATTTCTAATGGAATTTTCCAACTAACTGTATCCATAGACATTCAACTCCGTTTTTATTCAGAGCTTCTGTCTATCTAAGGGGACTTAAAAATTATACAAACCCAGGTCTTTACTCCTTTAAAAATAACTAAAGGGGAAAGGAGAAAATTCTACTTCTGAATGTTTTTTTAGCATTATTCACATTTTGTCAGGCTCATACTATATTGTAAGAGGATTCTCATGTTATCAGAATCAAATAATTCACATCCTTGTTCAGCACAAGTAGTGAAGAGTACTGTCTATAAATCCCTTTGGATTACCACATGGCTTTGAGCTTGCAATAAATCTTTTCCCCTATCCCATCACCTCCTAATCTGCTAAAAGTCTTCCAAAAGATCAGAACCATTAAGATGTCACTTTATAATGGAGGAATTATAGCCTAATTTAACAAACCTTGTCCTGAGGTCTATAAACTAGGACTCAAAAGTGAGAAAGAAATCCTGTGCTGAATTCAATCACTGCTTGGGATTCGTTGCCATGAGAGCCCATTCACTGGCTGAGTAGCTGCCAGCCTTGCAAACGGGCTGATTTTCCCTACCAGATTTGAGCTGTTATGTTCCAGTAACTGTTGTTGCTTATCCTATTCTGTTTGTCTTTCGTTCCACCAGTGACCCAAAACGTGGAATATCCCTGCAAATTTATTATTATATTAAAATAATGATGACAATCATGGTGATGATAATGATGATAATGATGATGATGATAATAATAATAATATCAATAAGAACAATAACAATAACAGTAATTATTCCCCATGCAGATTAAATTTGTACTTTCTCTACCCATTTCAATGTCCAAAACTTTTACACAAAGGTTTTATTTCTAAAAATGACAGCTAAACCACCAGCAAGCAGCCTTCCAGCTTAGAAATTCATAAATCTGACCTTTCTTCTAGTGCTCTGCCACTTGAGGAAAAGGAGGTACCTCAGCTCACCTAAATGTGTGAATGGCTTACAGTGGTGACTGAGCCCCAGGCACACTTTGTGCGTGCAGCTCTCCTTAAGGATAACAAACTGGACTCCCATATACTTCTATAGCCCATGATTTTTGTGCAGTCTTTACCTCGGTCCACGTCTCATTGCCATTAGAGTTCTTTGGCTGGATGGGCATGCAATTAGGATGAAGGTAAGGGGGCTAGCAAGCCCCTGGAGAGCTTAGGAAAACAGATTGCTGCAATATTCCTTTCTCACACACTACTTTCATGTACACTGGCATGTACAGTCTGACAGGTTTCCATGGAAATTATGGAAATTGGACCGGCAATAGCTGTTTATCAAGTCTGATTTCTTGCCATTTACAGGTGCCTTTGCCTAAGGTGGCAGAACAGTAAAGACTGCCCTTTTGGTCTCTCTCTCTGTCCTGTTTGGCATCACCCTCACCCTTCGAGTACCTGAAAGAAGTATGTGCATATGTGAGAGGATTTTCTGCTTGAGGAAAATCAAACAGAAACCTCTGGTGGCTTCATGAAGGGTTGGGTCATGTCTGTGGTACTGCTGAACAAGTGGAAGGGTGACTCCACCCAGCCCCAAGCATCAGTAGCATGCAGGAGGCAGTTTCAAATGCCTTTTACTTTCTCTTTACCATGGTAGGTTTTTTCTCCAAAGTACAAAAGTTGATTGCTCATGGCCAAAGGCTGCATGACTGTGANCAGCAAATTATTACACGATCCAATGACACGTGGCACAGCAAGGCACTCCTGTTAATCTTGTCTCAATTTCCTAGCCATTAATTCCACTGACTAACCTCTTTATTACAGTATAATCTCTCCTTAAATTTATACTAAAAATTCTAGGAGCAAAGGCAGAAAATGAAATCACAGCTTCAGCCTAAAAGTGGAGGTGCCTACGTTCCTGCAATCTCCTTTTTATTCAGGTTTCTCTGGCCTGTTCATGGCCTGAATAAAGCCTTGCAATTGTTGACACCCACTTTAAGGAGGAAACTAAGGAACAATACTTAAAGAAATAGCTCAGGTGCTGAGGCCCCAGAAGTAATTCCTCTCTGTCC
>WEIT01011919.1:3985-15386 GCA_013389985.1 Dryoscopus gambensis | reverse complement strand
AAGAAAAAAGCACCATGAACAGGTCATGCATTATTTTTCTACTGCAAGATACTCTGTTAGTGAAAATTGTCTTGTTCATAACAGGCAATAAAAACCAAGAAGGATTTTTTTATGGATGTTATCTGAACAGAACTTTTAGTCTTATTAATAACTATTAGGATCTCTAATGCTGTTTTGTTGATGAATTATTACTGTTAAATATACAAATAATAATGTTTTTGTTAGAAGCTTACAGGTTTGCAAATAAATTATATTTCTTGGAAATGTGTTCTTGCCATTTTGAAAGCCAAACTGACAGACTACATTAGCAATGCCAAGGCTACTCCAATTTATTTTAGTTTACTGTGTCCAGTTCTGGGCTCCCCAGTACAAGACACAAAATAATGGAATAGGCCCAGAACAATACCATGAATTTGTTTAGGGGAGGGGATTAGAGCATCTGAGATGCTCTAGGATAGAGGATAGGCTGAAGGATAGGCTGAAATAGCTGACACTATTTTGCTTGGAAACATGAGTATCCTGGCAATATTAAAAGCTCCTGAAGGGGAGAAGGAGTAAAGAAGACTGAGCCAGGTCTCAGTCATGTCCAGTGACAGAATAAAAAACAAAGGGAAAAATCAAAATACAGAGAATGCCATTTATGTATAAGAAAAACTGTTTGGCTATGAGAGTGATTGAATTCTAGAACACGTTGTGCAGACAAGTGCTGGGGTCATCTTCCTGGGAGACGTTCAGAACCCAACTGGGTGTGTTCCTGGGCAACTTGCTGGAGCTGATCTTGCTTTTCACAGAGAGTTGAACAAGATGATCTCCACTGTCCCCTTCCAACCTCAGATATTCTATGATTCTATTGCTCCATTACAGCAATGAGAATAGTACTACCAGTAAAAAAATTAACTTGCTTACATGTTGATTAATGCAACAAAGGTTATCATAGTGGCAAGGCCTAGGTAAGATTTGCATTATTGTTTGTATGAATAGTTCTGAAGTCACTGAAGATGTCTTCAGAGGAAGGAAGAATATTTTAATTGGAGTTATTCTGTAATATGAAATGCTTTAACCATTAATGAAAGTAATGGCCACTAAGTTTTTTGGTAAGTGCGGTGATTTAGAGGAAACATTTTCCACAGTTCCAGTGCAAAGTTGATTTCACACAACTTTATGGGAAGTAGTGTCTGTTTATATGAGGATTTAATAGCAAAATGGTTATTTTACAGTAACAGAAAGCATTCAATATTGAAACATGGGAAGAGCTGTTGGACTGTTACATCTCATTTTTCTTTTGATGGCATTTGGATTTTATCTGAATTTGCTGCTGTAGACATTTTGATATTATAATTAATGTCATGTCTGACCTTCCTTTGTTAGATCTATCCAGGCTCAGTGGAGTTAATGCAGGTGATTGAAGATTTTATACACATTGTTGGAATGGGAATGATGGACTTTCAGAATTCATACCTAATGACTGGAAATGTAGGTAAGAAATAGATTTCTTCTATCAAATTTATGACCTATTGAAAATCAGAAGTTGCAAGTATGTACTATAGAGTTGCTGCTTCTATCACAACCCATACTGGACTGCTCCTCCTTCTCCAGATTATCTGTTATGTGGTTATCTCCTCTCTGGTTTAGCAAATGCAGAATGGCTTACACATTGGATTTCTTCATAATCATATCTCAAGATCTAAATGCAAAGTTTTAGAATCAAAATTAAGAAAATACTCACTAGAATACTATGAGCCGTAGATACATGTCAGAGCATTTCCAGGATACATAGTGTTTCAAATGTTAATTTATAAATGTGCTACTTAAGATAATATTCATATACTTAAAAGCTTGGGAAATCTTTATTTTGTTTACATTGTATTTTAATATTCCATACTCCCAAAGAAAAGTCTTTGCACATGTTATGGTGTGATAATAATCAGTAATAATTTAAAAAATATATATTATTTGCCAAAATAATGAAAGCCTAGAATTTCTTACATTAGTTTTTCTATGTGTAATAGTTTCAAAATTTTATTCAGATTTCTTTTTCAAACTTTTTTTTTCCTACTGGAGAGTTGCCAGGTAATACAGTCATATAATAATATACATCAAATATAAAAATGCCTAGCAACTCAAGTATATTTATTAGTAGTCATAAATGAGCTGCAATATTGCAGCATCTTTTTAAAAATTGAGCTAAAAATATTAGTTTAAAAGCTATTCTCTAAGCATTTTGTCTTTGTTTAGTACCTTTGTTATTCAATTAACTTTCTATAGGTGCATGTTTATAGTGCCAGGAATGTATTAGGAAGTTGTATGTAAGGAATAAATCCAAAATATATGTTTGTCTGATAGCAAAACTTCCAATGTCAATACATTTTTTCAGATTTTAAGTTAGCATCTTACTGCACATAGATGTCATTCAGTTCTTCAGCAAGTCATTAGAATTAGTTAGAAAATAGGGTCATTTTGATAGTAGTTGGCAGAATAAAGCAGGGAAAATGTTGGGTTGTCTCTATTGAATATTTAGCCTACTGCACTACAATAATAAATATTTATTACTCTTCTCCAGTTCATATTACAGAGTGACAGGACTGTAAACACTAGCCCCTGTAAGGTACAACCTTGTACTGGAGACATGTCAAAGAACCCACCAAAAAGAACTCTGGCAGTCTTAAAATGTTTAAAATTTTGCAGTAGGATTTTAACCAGTGATTTATTATTTTTGTGGTACTGCTGTTTGCACTGTAATACCACTTAAAGCTTCTTCCAGTTTTCAGTCCTTCATTATGCTAGAACTTATAAATTTAAGTTTCTTTTTAAAGAAAATTTATAAAGAAAAGTATCTTTTCTGAAATGTTTATTCCATGACATTTTTATGGCAAAATAAAAGGATGAGCTTACTTAAAGAGCACAGGCCATGCTGCTTGGCACCTGGCAGTATGCTCTGTTTGTCCTCTGAAAAATGTGAAAAAAAATCAAATGGGAAAATGTCTTAAGAAAATGCATTCAAATAATCTGTGTCTCTACATATTCATGGTTTCACATGGGAAAGAGCAACAGCTTTCCAATTGAATCAGAAACTGTGCTGTACACTGGCTGGTTTAGAGAACTTCAGAATCTTTACAGTCTTTCTTTTGATTATCTTCCTCTTCCCACATATAAGATATTTTTAGGCACTCAGGAGGTCTGTTCTTAACTATAAAACCATCAAAGGAATAGAAAAAAACTGAGAAATGAATTATGAAAACTGAAAATGAATTTACGGGTTTAATCTGACTACCTAGCTCTGTGCCTTGATATATTGGCATGAGTTTATCCTTCCCATGCTCGGTCAGCCATCAAAAAAGGACAGGGTCACCGCTGTGCAAATCATTGATCAGAATACTTGAGCTCAGGTGACATGCTGAGATGGGGACAAGAATGCTGTTATCCGCAAGGAGTAATTTCTTATTTTCACTAACAAGGAAGGAATGTATCTGGAATAATTCAGTTTTAGTGTAGTTGTCCTCAGGGCTTTAGCATAACTGTCTGAATGCCTATGTACTTGGAATTTAGGGAACATTTATGTTGATCTCAACTGAGAAGAATAAACTATGCAGTTTTTGACTGGTCAATATTAATTATTCTGTACCAACTAGAGTTTATAAATATGTGAGGTCTTATCTATAAAAATATTCTTTTAAATTGACAAACACATTTAATGCAGGAAGATATTGTGCATAAACAAGACCCAAATTTTACCTGTATTCATCTTTAAACAGAAAAATACAGTAGTTCATAGAATAAAATCATAGTATTATTTGGCTTAGAAGAGATATTCCAACTCACTCTGCTTGCTCAGAGCCCCATCCAAGTCTGACCCAGAATGTTTCCAGGGATGGGGTGTCTTCTAATATCTCTCTGGGAAACCTGTTTCAGAGTTTAATCCTTATTGTGAAAAACCTTTTCCTTGTATCTAGTCTAAATTTACCCTCCTTGGGTTAAAACCATCACCCCTCATCCTATTGCAACAGGCCATGCTAAAAAATTTGTTCATCTTTCTTATAGGCCTCCTTCAGATAGTGAAAGGCTGCAATAAGGTTTACCTGAAGCCTTCTCTTCTCCAGGCTGAAGAACCCCAACTCTCTTTCAGCCTGTCTTCATAGCAACAGTACTCCAGCCCCCTAATCATTTTTCTGACCCTCATCCGGACCCACTCAAACAGATCCATGTCCTTCCTGTTCTGGGGAGCCCAGGGCTGGATGCAGCACTGCAGATGGGGTCTCACCAGAGCAGAGGGGCAAGATCACCTGCCTCGCCCTGCTGGCCACGCTGCTTTGCATGCAGCCCAGGATACAACTGGCTTTCTGGGCTGCAAGGACACGTTGCCAGCTCAGGTCTAGTTTTGATCCCCCAGTATCCTCAAGTCCTTCTCCTCAGGGCTGCTCTCAGTCTGTTCATCCCCTCAGATTGTGTTGATGCCAGGGGTTGGGTAGCACCAACCCAGGTGCAGCACCTTGCACTTGGACTGGTTGAACCTGCTGAGGTTCCCATGGGCCCAGTTCTTGAGCTTGTCCAGGTCCCTCCAGATGACATCCCATCATTCAGGTCTGTCAACCACACCAATCAGCTGAGTGTCTTCTACAGACTTGCTGAGGGTACATTTGATCCCTCATCAATGATGAACATATTAAACAGTAATTGTCCTAGGACAAGCTCCTGAGGGACACCACTTGTCATCAGTGCCCATCAGGATACTGAGCCATGAACCATTACTCTCTGGATGTGACCAAGCAAATTCTAATCCACCAAAGAGCCCCCCAGCAAATCCTTATCTCTCCAATTTAGAGAGAAGGATGTTGTTGGGACCATGTCAAATGTTTTACAGAAGTCCAGAGGACATCCTCTGCTTTTCCTNTCAAGTCCTTCTCCTCAGGGCTGCTCTCAGTCTGTTCATCCCCTCAGATTGTGTTGATGCCAGGGGTTGGGTAGCACCAACCCAGGTGCAGCACCTTGCACTTGGACTGGTTGAACCTGCTGAGGTTCCCATGGGCCCAGTTCTTGAGCTTGTCCAGGTCCCTCCAGATGACATCCCATCATTCAGGTCTGTCAACCACACCAATCAGCTGAGTGTCTTCTACAGACTTGCTGAGGGTACATTTGATCCCTCATCAATGATGAACATATTAAACAGTAATTGTCCTAGGACAAGCTCCTGAGGGACACCACTTGTCATCAGTGCCCATCAGGATACTGAGCCATGAACCATTACTCTCTGGATGTGACCAAGCAAATTCTAATCCACCAAAGAGCCCCCCAGCAAATCCTTATCTCTCCAATTTAGAGAGAAGGATGTTGTTGGGACCATGTCAAATGTTTTACAGAAGTCCAGAGGACATCCTCTGCTTTTCCTTTGTCCACTGATGGAGTCGCTCCATCACAGAAGACCACTAGGTTGGTTAGGCAGGACTTGCGCAAGGTGAAGCTCTGTTGCTGTTCTCAATCACCTCCCTGTCCTCCATTTGCCTTAGAATAGTTTCTATGAGGTTTCCAGGCACAGATGTGAGGCTGACCAGGGTCCTATTTAATCAATACTTATTTACCATAAAATATTCTCTCAGCAGCTTCACATACTTTAAATACTTTTTGCTGTGTTTTCATTTTCTAATCACTTTAAAGTTCAGAAAAATTATTCTAAATATTAACTAAATGTGAACTGCTTCTTCTTGTCAGAGAAAAAAATTCCAATTTTGTCGCAAATTTCACAGTAATGCACTGAGTTCTTGGTTTTCTTCTTCTAATTTCAGTTTACAAGTTCATTGCTAATTGAATGACATTTCTAATTGAATAGTAGTAGATATAAAATTTGAACACCTAATTGTGTTTCACAGGTATGCTAATCCCCTGAGATCTTCCACAGAGGGGATTTTATTTTCTCTTTCTCTCAAGACACAGAAGCAAGTAACCGTGGCTTAAAAAGTTACCACACAACAGACATGCTGCAATGACTCTCCATTGCACATTCTCAAGTCACCACAACTGGGAAGTGATGAAAGGTACATTAACTATATGGTAGATTATCATAAGCCACATTATAATATTGAAAACAGCTAAGAAAAACAAAAGGGCAGTTGCCATGCCCCTGTTAAACTTTTTATTCTGATGGCTTTTAACGCAAATTTTTCATTTCTTCTGAACAAAACATCAAAAACTGGTTTCAAATCCAGATGATCCAGTATCTCTAGTTTATTGGGTTAGTGAGGCAGCTCAGTCAATTCAAATGCGTTTCCATTGAAGAAAGGCCCATCTCCTCTTAGCTTTCCTCTTAAGGACAGAGAATATACTATGAGAAACTTAACAAATGTAAAAGCAACAATTTGCTTTGATTATGCATGGTGGGGACAGATGGTATTTGTTTTATCATTGAGCTCAGTATTATATTCCTTTAAGAAACGATTAGGTGAAATAAAAGCCTCTGATATGAGGTAGAAGCCTCCTTCCTCATCCTGCTCTTTTTCTTCTTCTTCCTCCACCTCCTCCTCCTCCGGACCAGCTGAGCAGGCACAGGAAAGTGATAGTGTGAACAAACAGAAGCTTTTGCTACCACTCAGAGTCCCTGAATTCACTGAAAGCACAGACCCACCTGCAAGAATACAACATGGAGCTTTTAAATCATGTTACCGTTCTATGTTAACCAATAGCTTTCAGTTTTGTCAATTTTAAAATGTGAGTTCCTGATTTTAGATTAAAGAATTAATCTTGGCTTTTAATAGCCTTTTGATTTTTTTTGAGCACTAAAAGCCTGAGCAGATCATCTCAGTGCTTTGGCTGATTTGGGTTCTCATCTCAGTAAACCATTAAGAGTTTTGAAGCTATGTAATCAAAGGTGGGAGAACTGCTATTAAGAAATATTCAACCTTTAACTTAAAAAAAAAAATTCTCACTGGAAGATTGGAGTGTCACAGGCAAAACTGTATTTAAAGGTATAGGTGGAATGTGGAACTGGAAATAGGGAGCAGTACTAGGAGACATGTATTTCTATGGCAGATTTGGATTCTTTTGTAAGGGAAAATTTTCCCAGTTTTGTCAAATAAATTGCCTTAAGAGCAGCAGCCAAAAAAAATGGTTAAAGGACATTCTGTTGTCAAAAATCAAGCTCACAGATCTAAGATTATATTAATGAAAAGCGAAATAATCTTGAGGTGCAATAAGTTGCCCTGGATGTTATTTTGAACTGAAAGGAAAAACAAACGAGAACTTCCAGCATGTGAAAAGCCACTTTTTGTTAATATTAATTTTATGAATACTGATGTTTTAATGATCCACAGTTTTATAAAATGTGCAGATACACAAAGTTACTTAGACTAGTCAAAGGCAGGAAAGATTGAAGATCTCCAGGAGGTACAGGAAAATGAAAAGGAAAGGATATCCACTGGCAGATTAAATTCAGTTTTGACAGAGCATGTAAGAGGGAGTAGTTCAAGCCATTCAGAGAAAAGAACAGCATCAGTGTACAAAATGAGCAGTCTAAAGAAAATACAGAATTATTTTTTTTAATTTTCAGTAGTTATCACTTCCAACGCTCTTTTCAGTTGAGATTATATGGTTTGGATTCATTTCACTTACGTTAAGCATCATAAAATTTGCAAAGTCACCCTAAGCTTCCTTTAAAATCAAGAGACAGTACTGCTCAGGAGAGCAACTCATACCATCTCAGACATCTAAAATAAGGGCATGGGTTGCCTTATGGAAGTTCTTCCACTGGCTGTAAAGGCAGCCTAGTGACTGGGTCATGTTTCAGTGATTCATGTCATCTAAAGCAAAGAGGAGTCCATTTTTGTGAGTCAATAAAACCTGTGAACATAGAGAGGTTCAGAGCTGGATGATCAAAAAAACAAAACAAAATATTAAAAAATAAATAAAGAATAATAATAAAAAATCAGATTGAGAATTGGAATTATTAGAACAGATATTTGAGAACAGATTGTTAAAAGGGACTACATGTACACAACTGAAAAGTGAATACAAAGTGAAACTTGGCTAACATCTCTGTTTAATCTTGCTCACAGGAAAAAAACAAAGATTCCTAACTCTACTGTAGCACATTTAATAATGAATAAGCCTGAATTAATTGCATTAATTGTAGCACATTTAATGAATAAGCCTGAGGCCAAGGTTCTACAAGGAACAAAATAGAAACAAGTAGATATATTTCTACATGGTAAATGCAGCTAGCTGTGATATTATATGAAGAAATGAAGAGGTGTACACCAGATTTCCACGCATAAATCAACTTTTAACTAGCAGCCTGTTATCTCTCTACTTAAAAATGGCTGCTGTGACACTGGTACTCTGATAAGTAATCTGATTCAGTATAGTAATTAACACTTCATTTCAAATTTGAAACTGAGCTGCTTACATAAGTTTTATAAACATTGGCAGAGAACATAGTCTGATTTCTGCCTTCACAGACAGTCTAGGATGCCATATGGCAGAAAATGTTTAGAAAGTGTCCATTGTCTTCTATCTTTGCATATTTTATTGTTACACCTTCAATCTCCCATTCTATGTTGATGTCCATGAAATTTTAGAAAATACTAAATAATCCTGCAGGCATGTGGAGTGTATCTTAAAATTTTCCTGTCCTAGCTAGAGACATTTAGAAATATTTTTGACCAAGGGAGCTTTCAGAAAACGTACCTACTCTAGCTACAAGACATGAGCAACTGTACACATTGGGAATGCTAGAAAATAACCAAGCTGGATTCCTGTCTGTTATTGTGGGTTCATTCACCTAATCCCAGGATAAGACTTTTACATCATGTAAATTGTAAACCCTGTTTATACTTTCTAGAAACTTCTCCAAATTATATGGTTTGTTTACTTATCTGAATGGCATCTGCCTTAGTCTGCTTATCTTTTTTGTATTAAAATTAGTGATGTGTGTATCAAATGCAGACTTGAGATCCTCTCACTCATATATCACAAATGTCCTACTGGCCTAAAATATACCAAGTGACTTAATTTAGTTAAACCTTTGAAAGGGTATTTTTTCAAATATGTTCAAGAAAACAGAAAAAAAAGCACAGCCTTGATATTAACTTGTAAAAGGTATAAAGTGTCTAAAATTTTCAGTCAGGAAACAATTATTTCAATAAATTTATACACAGATACTCAGAATTCCTTTGTAATGAAATTACTTCTTGTTCTGAGTCTGTGTAGTGCTAAAGCACAGTGTGAATTTTAAAGCAGGTTTTTATAATTAATAAAAGTTCAGCTGCTAATATTTCAACATTTTCTCCTAACAGAAAGGAAATTGTACCTACCAGACAAATAAAAATTCAAATCCTGTAGAGTAGCCCCAAAAAGTCATTAAGATTTCTCTCCTTTGTCCATGAAGTTATTCCAGAGTACCCCATGTTTTCACAAAGGAAAATTTCACCTTTAAGCCACTGTGTGAATTGTACTTGCTACTTTAAGAAGGTGAACAGGAATCACTCCGGGTAGTGTGTCATACTTCATCTGTAAATAGCTCTGTAATGATTAATACAATTATGGGTGTTTCTTGTCAGGAACAAATTCTCACAAGGAAAAAATTAAGCGCAACTTGTGTGGTTTTGCAATGAAATACATCCCTAATAGATAAAAACCCACAAGTCCTCTTTAATTCATGTAACATTTATATGCTCTTTTGAATAACTAATAAACTACACACCAAAGTAATCAAAAACTAGGTAAAAATGTTTTCTTATATTTTATTATGTATTTTTTTTACACAGACTTTTGCCTGTTTCCATTTCATCTCAAAGCAGCCCAAAAGAGCCAGTGTCCATCATCTTCCCATTTCAGGCTAGGATCTAGCTTTTATGACTGTGTTTATAAACCTGAATCAAAAGGACAAAATGTAGGCTTCAGAACGTTCCTACACCTGTCCACACTGTTTAATTCATGGCACCTACCCAAACACTGTCAAGGAATCATTCAGGGAATAGTCCAGGTGAGAAAACAGTCCCCACAGGCAGATTTAATGCTTTTCTCGTTGTCTTGTGGTGCACAGTTGGTCACAGTCTTGCTCTTGGGTTGCAAACATGGTAGTCAGAGAAGCTCTGAGTTCTGTCTTCTGCCACATATTCTTTTCATGCATGACTTTGGCTCCCGTTTCATCTTTCTTTCAGACTCAGATGTAGCCCATCAGTCTTTCCTGTCACAAACTTGTATGCTGTTGGTTGAGCAGATGCTCTACCTATGTGATAGGACAATACCTATCACATTTTTTTCTTCAGTTCTCAAAAATTCCTTCAAGTCCTAAGATTTAGAAACGGCCAGTATCACTCTCCTGCTTCCATATTCTTTACTTGCTTAAACCATGTGTCATAATCTGTAGCTAAAGGCTTCTAGAAGAAAAAAAAAATAGATAAAAGAATAGGGAAACTACAGAGAAACATCAATTGCATTTTTTTATACTGTTACATACTTCTGCTCCATATATATTCATACCATTTCCTTTGCAGCAGTCTCAGCAATTCCTTGATCAGATCAATACGCTGGCTTTCAAGCTTTCTCCACTGATTAAAGGGGAAGACCTCATGCACACTTTGAAGGTCTAGCTCATTGCAGCATCTGACTTAATGCCTGAAGTAAATGCTCGAGAGCTCATATTTCTTTCTCAGTATAAAATAAGCTTATTAAGTGATTCACGTTCCCTGAAAACTTGCTGTGACCAGTGCATGAAAGAGTAGATTTTTTCTCTCTTTTCTAAACCTGCATACTCAATGATCCTGGGAAAATACAACTTTCCATTACCTAAGATTAAAAGTCCCAAATACCAAGGGAATGGCCATATGAATCTTTATCAAACAGTCTTCACAAATGTGGATCAAAACCTAATTTGATTCCCTAGCTATACTCTTAGTAATAGTCATAATTCCGTATTAGGTTTTGCCTATACAATTTATTAAGTAACCTTAAAGATAAAGCTAAGTAAGTTAACCATTCAGTATTTTTAAAGGGGTGCTGTAGGAAACTGGAATAATCAAAAGTGTTTCCCTTCTCTACCTTATATTAAATGGAGTAAAATGTTCTAAAGAAATGGAAGCTATAAAAAATGCAAATATCCAGGCTCTTGTCTCATTAAAAAAAAATGCCTCCAAACAGAAACAGAAAGTAATATCTATAGCCCATTTGTGGAAATTTCTTTTTACAGTATTTATGTATCTCATATTGTATTATTTCTAAATTTCTACCTCTACAAACTCCTTTCTGAATCATTCTGGTTTTTCAAATAAGCAATTAAAATCTGTTGTTTTCTAAAGGAATCAACTTGTATGACAGGCTATTTTTTGTCCCTGAAAGAGTTACCACAAGAGTGTCCATCATCTAGTAGTACATCAGCTAGAAAACGTGTAGCTAAGTACGGCAAATAGCAAAGTTC
>WEIT01011918.1:2415-52626 GCA_013389985.1 Dryoscopus gambensis | reverse complement strand
TTCTTCCCTTTACGTAACTTGCAACCTATTTAAATGAATTTTAATATTTATGCTACACATCAGTGGAACAGTATTTGGATGCCTGTAGCTAATTTGCTACGAAATTCCTTTCTAATTGAATGCCCTGGTNGAAAGATTAATCAAAAGTTCTAGACTTCCTTTTTTTTTTTCTTTTAAATACACAATCTTTGGGATTTGAGAACGTCTGAGGATTTCAAGTAATACCAATAATATTTATTGTCTTCCTGTACAACTTTAGAAGAGAATACTACATAAAAGTGAGGGGTAACCATGCAAAGGACTTTGCCAGTTTTTCATAGCAGAAAACTCAGAATTCAAGAAGAAGGAGTTTCTATGGAATAGAAAAGGTTAAAAAAATTTAAGAGCGCATTCCTTCCCTGTTCACAAGCACCAACACAGAATCTATAAATAGCTTTAAATACAAATTAAAACAAGTTTCATGCTAAGATATCAGAAATCGTGATTTATTTTCTCAAAGACTTTATACTCACAATCTCATCTCCTGGCAACCAATATCCTTCTTGTTCAATACCAGCTTTTGACCCTTTGCACCCCACTGTCAGGGTTTCCACAATGAGACCATCCTTGACTGCTAAACTCAGCTGACGTGTGGTTTCTTTTGGATGCATACCATGGACTCGAGACATATACCTGCACACAAAGCACAAAAGTCTTTTAGTGTTAGTTTTAAACTATAAAAAAGTATCAGCAAAATATACACATTTTCAGATGAGTTAAAGTAATACACAGTCTAAGTTTTAGATTGTTTTTAAACATTCAAAATTTATGTAACTTCCCCCTTTACTTCAAATCAGCTTTTTTCCCCTTGCAGCTATCATGTACACAGTTAGACAAGTAGTAGCACAGTAATCTTCTACCAAAAAAATCCCAAAATTAACACATACACTGTTTGGCCTTGTCTCTGGCACATCCACCTGTGCCCTTTAAACTACCTTAAACTTGCATTTGTCTAACACTTCCTATAGCATACATACTACAGAATGTACCAATGAATCTTTGTGATGCTTGTGTGTACAACACATTTACAAAAAATGCAAAATTTATATATCACATATGAACACCCAACAGCTCAAGTTACTGTGCTAAGTGGTTTTTCTCCCTTTCTTGAGATAACCACAAAGATCACACTGTGACAAACTGCCTTGGTGAGAAAAAAACATATGTAGCCTTAACTGTGTATATACATGAGATTCAGCTGTGTAATGTTGACCTTTACCCAGTATAATTTGCTTCTAGGCCAATACCAAATATTAACTTGGAGTAAACAACATGAAATTATCTTCTCTCAAATAAAGATGACCTCTCTGCCTTAAGATCATTACAATTCAGTTTTTTTAACAAAATTCTGAGACCATATCTAGGAGTTGCTGCACACAGAGAGCTGCAATCGCATGCAATCAGCAGATAAGTGAATTGACTTGAAACCAATTATTTTGTGGACAATATTTTCCCAGTTATAGATCTCTTAAAGTTACAGCACTAACTGAATTTCTCTCAATTTTTGTTTCTCCAGGTACTCTGTCTTTACCTCTTTCCTAAGAGAGAAATCTGTAATTTGTCTGCTTTAAGACAAAGCTGACAGCTATAGCATCCCTCTCATTCCTGCTTCATAATGAATTCCAGCAACCATGACTCCTTTGTGACTGTCATCACCAGCACCTCACAAAAAATGTAATTATGATCACGAGCAAACTCAAGAAAGATTTATTTTAAAGCAGCGGCATTGCATGAAAAAGAGAGTTAAATCAGTTCAGATTTTTTTTAATAACATGGCTGACAGGAATTTTTAATGTCTCAGAAGTTATAAACTTACAATAAGGAGTGAAGACAATGCCAATGGTCAAGTCTTCAATCAACCTCTCTCTTTGAAGATATTTGCCTTTCAAACTTCTTACTGTTTTGGATGAATAAAGGTCTTTTCCTTTCCTGCTTTCTCTCTCAAGCTTTTGCTGGAGCTGGTTCATGCTAACCCAGTATTTTTGTTTTGCTCTAAACTGTATATAAAACTATATAGTAGATTTCTGACTGAGTGGAAGTCTATACTGGTATAGTAAATTATACAATAATCAGAGCAGCACAGGACATTTACAAATTTCTGCTTGGTATCAGAGGCATTTACATAAATGCAGCATGTTCGCAGGATCTTGGGTTTTATTTTTTTTAGGATAAAAACTCTTAGAGGTAGATGCTGCCATTTACCATATTTTACAATGTCTACCATAACATGGTCCAAGCCTGACTGGTGTGTGCAAGCTAGCACTGTCTAAAAAGTAAGTAACTTTTAAAGTAAGTAACTGATACAGAAAAGTAACTGATACAGAACGAACAATATTCTGTGCAAGTCTGTGTTCCAAGCTAGTATATATGAACCTTCTGGTGGTTCGCACATAGGGGCAAGGGCCAAAATCAGAATATAAGGCACTTCAGTTCTGTATCACCCCGGGTGGATGCTCATCTGCCCAACCTGATCCCTCTCTACTTTCACAGAAACCAAAACTCAACATGAGCACCTGTTCAAGTGAGATTACACACCACATATGAGTTTTCCAAGTTCTCCAAATTCCAAGGTCTGAAACAGGCAGAGACTCAAGTCTATTTACTTCACTTTCACACAGAGGGCAAGTGAACACCACTGGTCTGTGGAAGCATAAAGTGCTGAAGCTTTAAAGTCACAAGAAAAAAACTAATTTGTTTATATAATCACGTTTGCTACATGTATTTCATGTGTGTGCACATATGCACATATTTACGCAAACACAACTAGCTTTTTTAAGTGCAAATTGTCAACATTTGCTAATGTTACTCTTTTTCCAGCAAATTTCCATTTTTAACTCAGTACTAACAACTTCCCCAACAGAGCCATAGCACTCATGTGTCTGTAATTAATTCAAGTCCTTAATAGGTTTCAAAATACAGAGAATAGGCTAAGTATCATTCTTCCCATTTTACTGACAGAACAAATCAGACTCTGAGCACAGAAGTGATTTCTCTACACTTATATGGGGGGCTGCTATAGGTCTGAGAACAGAAATCAAGTATTAATCCAGCGCCATAACCCTCAGGGTATCCTGCTGAAGAATCCATGTATCTTGCACTGCATCATCTCTAGTTGCAGGAACACAGTCCAACCAAATTCTTAAATGTAAGCTACAGACTGTGATTTCTCACTCATATCTCTGAACAGAACAGATATATAATGCAAACCGAAAAGCCTTAAACCGACTGTAATCAGCTAAGAGGTTTAATCTGCCTATTTCCACTGTGGCAGGTTGTGCACTACTGAAAAGGAGCACAAGGCTCAGAATCGCCCATTTCTCAAATCCAATCTGTGTTCTCAACCAGAGTGAAAGTACTGCTACCAACTAAACTATCTCCCCCTTTTCTCCAGCTGTAAATCTGGAGTAATAAGTCCCCAGTGGCTTTTTGAAGAATACTTTAGTCAGTGTTCAGACTGTGCCACTGGAGAGCCACAAGGGCTATGTTTTCTATTTTAAAAATAAAATGCTATCAGCTTTCATAGGAAAGCATACACATGTAGAGAGAATGGTTTTACTTCAAAGAGTAGAACTGCTGTTAGAAAAGTGCACCCTCCCCCAAATTTTTACTTTATTAAAACCTGGGAAGTACATGGCTAGATATTCACAATGACTAAAAACAACCCTGTAGGGTTTGGATTAAAAGTTATCTTGTTTCTTTTCAGCCAGAAGGACAGCAGGTAAGCAAAGATCAGAGAAGATAGTTAAAGTTCTTTATTAATGAAATGTGAAAAAACTGTCAGGACATGTAAAAAATGCTGAAAACACAGAGCATGATGTTTGGAGTCCCAACTACTACATCCGCCTCATTACTGGATCGGGGAAAAACAATATTGAAATGCCTTTGTGTGGAAGTAACACCACTAATCCAGGGAGTGCAAGTCTTTTCCTGGCACTGCATGCACTGAAGCATCTGGCACCAACAAGTTAAAAAACAAGTACGGGAGATAAAGCAATCCCCGATTGCTGTTTTTAACAAAAGCTGATTAGCCTTACCTCAGATTCAGGGAGTCGAAGGGA
The DNA here is from genome assembly GCA_013389985.1 of Dryoscopus gambensis. Taxonomy (NCBI): domain Eukaryota; kingdom Metazoa; phylum Chordata; class Aves; order Passeriformes; family Malaconotidae; genus Dryoscopus; species Dryoscopus gambensis. The sequence continues at coordinate 48,529 of WEIT01011918.1, read as the reverse complement.
TACTGGCTTGTTACACTCTTGCCCAGTCCTCCATATCAACAGATTTGGGAGTGTAATACAACCCAGCCACAACAAGTAAAACAAATACACTCATATGAGTGAGAATAAGGCACAGAGACAAAATAAAATCCTCTAAATCAGCAAACCAGCCCTAATCAGATAGGGGGCTGAAGAAACCATTTCAAAATACAATTTAACTGTGCTAATCTGTACTATATAAATAAACCCTATAAAATGAGGGTCTGTCTGATGAAAAGTGGAGGTTAGACCTGATTATCTGCATGTTAAATTCAAAATCTCACCAAATGAGGCTGCCTGTCTGCAGAATACAGAAGCAACTGAACTGCTGCTGAAAACCAGAGTGTTTATAGGTCAGTATTTTCTCCGTTTATAAACTGGCAGAGCAAACCTCCTTGACATTAGCATAGAAGAATCTAGCAAATCTAGCAAAATTACAGTTTTTGTAACCAACTTTTAAGAACTTAGTAATGCACGTTTTCAATTATTGCAACACCACTTGGAAGGCAAAGGCTAAGGATCTTTAGCATGTAGTTTGTTCATTAGCACCCTTAAGCAAACCTCACTGCCACACCATCAAATGTATATTTAAATGTGGTGACCTTCAGAAACAAGATACTACCAACAGAATCAGGTAGATGCACATGTGCACACACTTAATATATGTGTGCATCTGTCTTATGATAGAAGAGAACCTTTAGAGGAGACTCATAGAGGATAATCATTAATAGATTCACAGATTGTATATGTGTGTGATGCTCATCTGTATTTAGTACACAAAGTACCAATCAGAGAATTATGAAACAATAATTTCAAACCTCTTTGGGACTGCAGATGAACAGTAGTCAGGTGTAAATAACAATAAAATATTGTCATATTCTTCTGTTTATATTATTATGTTATTACTGTTACCCATTCTAAAATCTTGACCACCTCTCAGACACCACAGAGACAGCCCAAGGGGTCAGCACTTGTGGAAGGGGGGGCTTCCAGCAGTTCTCAGAGGGGCCACACAGCCACCTGCTGCACACCCCACCTGAGCCATGCAGGAGAGGGAAGAGATGCAGGGAAACCTGGTACGCGCCTTTCCAGACTCTCCCTCCTTCACAGCAACAAAATCTCCTACAACTCATGGCACTACCAATTCACAACTGGATCTTGCCACCTCCCTCTGCTAAACAAACTGGACCACAGGAGTACCTGCTCCACCTCTAAATCACCTGCCTGCCCAATATATAGGACATTAGAGAAGCACCAAAGTCTGTCAGCATATCACCAATTCACTCCTAAAACTTAAAAATACTTTTCTCAAATTAGTCAGTGTCCACGACATCTTTCTGTTAAAAACCTACATCTAATATATGTGCTTCATAACACACCTTAAAACTAAAGAAAGCAGTTTGATTTGATCTTAGGGGTGTGGAGGAAGCAGACTCTAAAGCTGCAATCACCATGGGAGCAAAACAGACACAGAAGTAGCCAGCACTTGCAGGGATCAGATGGTGAACTTTTCACCTACAGCTGTCACACAGCTCACAACTCCTGCCTGGTGCTCTGCAAGACACAGCACGAAGCTAAACCCTGTCCCAAAGAGTTTAATCTATATGGCTACAAAATAGAGCACATAAAATAGCTAACTCTGCTCCCAAAGAGTCCTCTTGAAGGCATCTGTGTCCTACTGAGAGGCAGCAAATGGTCTACATGGGCACTGCTGTACTGTGGCCCAAATATGAAAGCTGGGCAGAGAAGGAAGGAAGGAAGGTTATTTAAGGTAGGAAGTTGACACTGGTATTTAAAAAAAAAAACCCAACGGTTTTTCTGAACTCATAAGGAATTGCATTTTCAGCCACTTGAACTCAATCAAAAGAAAATAACTGAAAAAATGTTACAGCAAGCGTATCTGTACAAGACTGAAATAAAATACATAACACAAATAGCTGCAAAAATACAACAATGTGGCAAGTGTGAGTAGATGTTAATTTTCACAGCAAACACTGTAATCTTGGTCTGATCAATTATCTCTCTCTATGCTGGATGCCTCCACCCTCCCCAGCGAAAAGGGAAGGAGTAGCCTGCTGCTGCCAGCAGACTATCTGCTGAGCAACTCACCCACGGATGAGTTGAGAACTGATAAATTTGAGGTCTGATAAAATGAGATCTGATAAAATTGAGATCTGAGAAAATACAGCAGATCCCATTAAACTCAACTGAAAGTCTGCCATTAATTTTAAATGTTACCTACAGGTACATAAAAATGTCCTAGATTCAGGGACAGACCTTAAGGAATAATACATAAAATAGAAGGAAAGCAGCCAAAAATCTCTTCTGAGTTTTATATTGTCTTCCTGCCTCTAGTGAGAAATGATGCCTTTTGCCTCAGTTTCAGGGCATGACAGCTATTTTATACAAGGCCCACACACTTCTTTTAAGACTCTTTTTTTAATATAATTTGCAAAGAATAGGCCACTTGGTCACACTGAAAGTAAAAGTAGAAGAGATGGCTGTGATTTATTCTTTTTTAACAAATACAGCTAAATGGCATAAGAACTTCAAATACGCAGGCCCAGATCTTGGGAATCCATCAGCTCTCCTTCTGGAAAGCCAGGTGAAGGTCTGTGCTCACAGCTGTATCTCCAGGCCTCAGCTCTGAAGCTCAGGTTGCCTGCTCCCACCACGTAGCACTATGGTACCAATCAACTCCCATAAAACACAGCCTAAGCATTATGGGTATTTGACACATATTCCCTGCTTGCCAGAAACTGAGAGCTGGTCTGAGAGCTGAAGACAGCACAGACACACAGAGGAAGTGGAGCTGGCTACAGTGGGGACGTAGCAGCTCGCTTTGGTTCTCTAGATACTTTTTGATGTGTTTACACTTTCTGAAGTTTCAATTATGGATTATATTCACTAAGATAAACACAACCACAGCACAATGTTCTTCCTGTATTTGTATTCCACAACGAAATGCAGGTATATGAACAGGCTGCATTTGATTTCTACTGCACTCCACAGATCAACAGCACATGCACAGACCACACAGCCACTGACAGTGCTGCTGCCTCTGCAGTAAAATACTTCTTACATGATCTACATTTTATGCCACCCAAAATTCCAGGAATTCCAGAGAAATCATGCATTTACTTTTCCCTCTGACATCAGCATCTGCAACATTCATTTGAAGACACATATACTAACCAAGCAGAAAATGTTTTCAAAATTTGTTTCATCTCTCCTTTGTAGTCAAGAAATTCAGAATTTGCATGAATATGGAATCTAATTTTGTGCAGTGTTTTTATAAAACAAAAAGAACGCATAAATTTGATAGTGAAACAGTGAAATCCAGCAGCTCAGCTAAATTTAGATCTGCCTGATGTTTGTGCTGCTGCTGCTAAAAGGAAGCTAAGTAGTGATCTTGTTTGTGAGTGCTTTAGATACCCCAGGCACCATGCACACACCTATAATGGTAATCACCTGGGTCATTTCTGTAAAAAGCACAGTAATGTTAACCCAGGTAATTCCCTGATTCAGTAATTTTAACTCCCACTCATAAAACTTCACAATACACTTTAGATTGTGCAACCCACCAGTATGACCATGAAAAGCAAGTAATTTAGGCACCAAGCTATTCAACCCTTATCCAGAAAAATCTCGCCACCACCTTCTTATACAGGAACTTATTTTAAAAAGGGCTCTACTCCCATTTTTCCAACCTAAAAACTGTATGTGACACTGCTGGTAATGTACATGTGTGTGCACTGAGCAGGACTGGCAAACAAACACTCATCATTCGGGGCACTGCAGGCACAGGTACAATTGCTCAGGTATCTGCAGGGCCACTGTTCCATCCTGCTCTTTTCGTTGGATGTACTGAAGAAACAAACAAGTATTACATGACTCAGAATGTAACATCCTAGCGAATACCTTGCAAATGAAATATTTAGTCAGCTCACATCGAGCATCTCAATTCAAAACATGTTAAAAATATAAAGATTTGAATGCTTGCATGATTCAGTTTTTTAGAGCTTTCTATCTAATTTCCATTCTTACCTGGGTCAAAACCTTTTTATTTCTGTTTTTGGGGGTTGTTTTTTGTGCGTGTGTGTTTTTTGTTAGATTACTTTTAGTCTAGCTGAGTTTCAGAATCATCACTCTTGTCACACAAATGTTCACCTTATTACCATCTAGGGAACAGCACAACGGCTGGAAAAGCCATCAGGGCAGGGCTGCTGCTCTTGGTGATGATATTGTTTATATGAATGGGAATATGAAACCACAGCCTAAAATAGATGGTATGAGTAGTGCTTTGGAGATCATTCTCTCTCCACTGATTACAGAGAAAGCCTTGATGAGAACTTCAGGTCAGATAACAAGCTGTTAAATGGCCATGTCCCACTCATTTTTCACTCTTCCTTCTAACAGAAAGTCACATTTATTTACAGCAAAGAAACCAAACATAAGCTAGAAGTTCCACTTTCAAATATTACAAAGATGTTGTGATTTGAACAAAAAGCATAATGGTCATGATGTAAAAATTGGTTTGCTTTTAATAATTAGAAATAAAATTAGCCTTTTGTGTATTTTTCTGTGTAAACTTACACAACTTCAATACAAATATTAATAGAAGTATGGAGTACATGAAAATGGGGACAGTGATTTTCAAATCAGTTCCACCCCTTTCCTTCTCAATATTCCTACTGGAGCTCATAGTTTGTATGTATTGCATTAAACATTGAATAGTACAGCTTTTATAGCAATACTCAATAAGGAGAGTTTAAATGAGTATGCATTTATTAACAAACATCAAACAAGGAGTATGGCTGCTGTTAATAACAATGCGTTTGAGCTGTTTGTGTGAATCATTTTATTTACCATACTCATGCTCAGCTCAGAGATGACTTCACCTACTCAATCAATGAAGAACATTGACCTCTGAGACAGAAAAAGAAAAATGCGACACTAGCAATACCATGTAAGAGCATTCCTAAGAGAAGAATTATTAGATAAGGAACATTGATCAAGCAAAATTCATCAGAACATCTGAGCACCTATTTATTTTTTGCAGAATGAACTGTAGGAACAAGACGTGCATGCAGTAATATTTCTGATCAAAGCAAATGCACAAAAAGCTCCACTTCACCTTAAGCTTTAGTCCTTAACAAAACAGCCATTTATGCTAAACCCTTACAGGTGTAATGGTTGCACAGCCAGCTACAACATCCTCTCCATTCCCTGTATTCTGCATAAAGCAGGGAAAAAAGGCAGCGAGGCTGGAGCAATCTGTCAGTCTCCTGGTGAAGAGTTTTCCACACCAGGCACTGATTTAGTCTTTGACAGCCAGCACTGGAAAGCAGACCCAGCAATTCAGGAAGCAACAGGGGACAATGTCTCCGTACCAAGTTGAAGAAAAAATCATCCCTAAGAAATTAAAAATAACACTGTTTAATACACGTGGACTTCTTTTTAAGTATTCCCTTAACCAGTTTAATTAATGTGATTAAATAGAATTGTTATACAAATTGAAGAAATAAGCTGTATCAATAAAAGAGCTTGATGGGAAAAAGAGTAATTGTTAATATAAGTTATAAACTCAAGATAATACTTCAAGCAAATCTACTAATTTAGCAGTTTTAATTCCACTACTAGTCAGAGCAAATGCAGATAGGTTCTTTATAGCCTTTTTTCAAGAAAAGTTCACATTTTTTCCTGCAATCCCTGTTTCCACTCTCCTCAGTCAAACAGTCTAAAGGCAGCTCTTAAAATGGACCACTAATACGAGCAATATTAAAATTAAATAATATCCAAACCAAAAGAATCATTCCAAAATCATGAACAAAATTAAGATTTAACACCCTGTAAACAGATAAGTAAAAGCTGTATGACGAATGTATCTATCTACAGGGAACACAGTTGAAATTTAATGAACGTATGCCATTGTGAACACCCCTTGTGCAATTAAATCACAATCTGTCATTCCTTCTTAAGAGTTTTACAAAATATGAATGTTTAGCTTGGTTTCTCACTTTTCTTTCAACTTTTTTTTTGAATCTGGGTATTAAAAACTGTTATTAGCTTGGTGAATATTATCTCATTGGTCAGTCTCAGTACAAATTTACAAGGAAAATTGTGTATCAGTTATGATGCAAGAGCAGGGGAGAATCCCTATACTTTCCCACACATATGCAGTTCTCAGTGTTCTTTTTGTTACTTTATAGAATATAACTGAGCTTTTGCAAATATAAAACAAATTTTACCTGAATCCATCATTTAACCTCACTGCAAAGCCATCAGTACAAAAAATTATTGTGTCAAACAAATCAAGCATTTTGGTGTCCAGTAGATTTCTCTGAAATGTATTGCTATACTTGTAACTGCTAGTTATACACCCATAATACAATTTTTATACATGACCAAAGTAGTACTTGTACCAAAAATTTTGTTATTAGGGAATCAAATGATTATTTTTATACCTGTTTTTGTTTTATTAATATAATGATTTTTAACTAAATTGGTCAAAAAATTGCTGAAAAAGCAGAGAATACTTTTGTTTTCTGCAGTATGATCTCTTTACAAGCCTTAAAACTCTAAACTCAGTTCATTGTCTTGATTTAACACAAAAATAGTGTTCTGAAAACAGAAAAATCCCACACTGGTTTGGAGCTTAAAGAAGTAGCTGAAGTTCATAATGAGAAACAGAGAAGGAAAGTAAAAGAAACTACAAAAGAGATTGACATAGAGGTGTCTGACAGAAAAAAGCGCCTTGTCTTTACCTGTAAGAGAAAACACATGGGAAGGTATGGAAAACAAGGAGTTTTCTACCCTGTCACCAGCCGGTGATGTATTCCGTAATGCATATTTCCTATAATTCTGCCAGTCCAATAGAAACTGAAGTCAGTTTTCTCAGAGGTGAACACTCACTAGACAGGCTGCCTCTGGAAGCAGCTATGTGGACTGTTGAGGAAGTATTATGCTTTTTATTGTCAGACCTTGTACTCCACACTTTTGCTTACCCTTCCATACTCAGGAATTGCTGTTACACTGCATGCACAGAAAACAAAATCAGTGTACTGGCCAGGGTTTCAATAACACTGTTTGCTTCAAATAGTCACATTGAAAACATACGTGAAAATGATGTCCAGATATGGAAAAGCAGCCAGTAACTCTGGTAAAAAGTAAACTCAAGTGATCACTGCATTCTCCTGCGTAACAGGAGGACGTTCTACTTCAAACAGTTGCTTTCAGATAAGCCTGCTCTCCAGCAACAAAAAGACAGATATTTTAGGGGAATGGCTTGACAAAGGATAAGAAACCAACAAAGCAAAGAAACCCCCATTTCTAAGACTTTATTTCAATTAAAGAAATATCAGGTGCTACAATACTTCTGTTCATGCCAAGTTTAACAAAAGGATTATGTAGTTATAAATCCAGAGGCATCTTCTCTTCTAATCTTTCCTATATCTTACTATTTTTGTTTATGCATGACTATTTAGTTGAAACAAGCAGAATACTAGGAAGATTTGAATTTTCATCAAGAGTACTATAAATAGTAACAGGGGTTTTTTCTAGTAAGTTTCTAAGCTTCAAATAAGCAATTCTGTAAGAATCTTGTTCTTCCAAGTTTTTTTCTTGCCACTTCACCACATATTCTTATTAATATACTTGTGTGATTATTCCCTATCCATTCAAATTTCTCATTTTTTTATTTATACTCTGTTGAGTTTTTCTGTACCTGAGAACAAATTGCTCATTCTCAACTTTACTTTAATCACTACCTCTACAAATTCTTTTCCGTCAAAGTAGACAGCCTAGAAAGAGAACAGCAAAAGAAGTAAGGCCACAAAACCAGATATATGAACTTCAAATCTTCTCACATATTGACTAGAGAAATTCCAAAGACTGATACTTGGAGAAGAAATCCCCCTCCTAGGTCCAAATGTCAAACTGAGAGGGTCACATACTCAATCTATAACTGTTAGCAACTCCATCTCAACTGTGGGACCAGAAAATCTCATTATTTTACAGTAATCTTTCATACTGAGTAATTCTTTTCTGGCATGCTATCCCATCAATGCTGATTAATGTCAGTCTGCACAGAGCTAACAGAGTCTACTCTATACCGGCTTGGGATCTGCTCATTTCTGTTTGATGTTCTGACTTGGCTGCACCTACATGAAATTAGAATATAGCAGTCTCAAGCTGCGTCAAGGGAAATATAGTTTGGATATTAGGAAAAAGTTCTTACAGAAAGGGTGATAAAGTACTGGAATGGACTGCCTGGGGAGGTGGTAGAATCACCGTCCCTGGATGTGTTTAAACAAAGACTGGATATGGCATTCAATGCCATGATCTAGTTGAGGTGTTGGGGCACGGGTTGGACTCGATGATCTTGAAGGTCTCTTCCAACCCATACATTCTGTGAATTCTGTGAAAGAATGAGTCCACGGAACAAATATGGGGAAAACAGCTATGGCCATTTAGGGACCTAGTACTGGACCATCCTATCTGAAAGCCAGTTAAAATAGATGAAAGTCTTTGTATCTATTAATGAAAAAACAGTAATTTTTTTTGTATCACCAATGGGGTAAAACAGCTTTCTGACTGATGAAACAGATGGTCTCGGTATCACTGTATTTGATAATAATATAAAGTGTCCAATTTCAGCATTATCAGTTTTATCTTAGTTAGTGGTCTATCCTTCAGCTTCATCCCCTGCCAAGTTGTGATACCTCTACCCTGTGTCCTATGGCCACTCTTGGTTTTATTCCCAAACTAACTTATTCTCAGGCTCCATTTTGGAGAAAGACAAGCTGTTCCTCCAGGGAAAAAGCAAAGCATGGCCCAGGGGTTGGTTTGCCCCTGACAGAGAACACAAATGTAAACCATGCCAACACTGGCTCCCTCTGCCAAGGGCACCCAACCCTGTTGCAGCACGCTGTGTGTCCTCAGACGCCTCCACATCGTGCCCAACGGCGAACTATCATGTCTCTATCTTCAGGTTTCAGGAATAGCATTGCTGTGGGCTGTGTTATTTTTGGCGCTTAGAACTGAAGAACCACACACACATACAAAACAAACAAAGAATATGTCAGGGCCAAAGAAACACTCCACGAGCCAGAGGCAATGAGGTGTAGCCCCAGCTTAACGGCTCCAGAGAGTGCCAGGGTATTCCGTCATGGTACACAAGATGGTATAGACACAGCCTATACAAGAGACAGAGAGACGCTAATCAGCTTAATTAATCATGAAATGCAACAAAGGGAGAGCTAAAAAATCATGCGGAAGGATGTGCGGAAGAAAAGAACTATGGTTTTGGTTCTTTACATTAGTCTTCACGGAATAGTTTAGAAACCATAAAAATTATCTTTTTACAATGAAAAAATCTTGAAAGCTGCCAATAATAGTTTTAGAATATCACATTTGCCAACTGGATATGTTAATAATGTTAACTTAATAGCTAATGAACTATGAACTAATCATGAAGATTATGAAATGTTCATATATTGCTTCTGAAGAAACCAAATACTTTGTGAGAAAAGGGGTATATATTTAATTAATAGTTAATTAAATCTTAGGAGTCCAACTACCTGTAAGGGAATTATGAAGAAAACACTATAAAAGGAACTGGAAGACTGGAATAGCCAAAAAACCAGAACTTTAAAAACATATCTGTACAGAAACACTTACCAATCTGCTATGCAACTGAATGTCAATAATTTATCCTACTCATCAAAATATGCATGCCTTTTTCCCAGTGTATTTTAAGGCATTTTACTCCATAGAATCAATTCTAGAGGTTACCCCAAAACCAGAACAGATGGAAGATAATGAGATAAAAACAGGAAGTCAAAGCATAGTTGTAATTTTTGACATACTTTTAGGGATGAACAATTTTTCAGGCTGCACTCTTGACAGAGAATTCATAGGAGATGGGAAGCCTACAGCACTAGTGCCTACAGCATAACTAATACCAATAATGCTCAACTTAATAATTGATACACAAGGGTCAAATTATCCCAATATCAAGTCTAAACAGAAAAGAAGTCATATTTCTTGATAAATACCTCTTAGAAATGTAATTATGTTATTAAGAAATGTGGTGTTTTAGAAATATTAGCTATTTCTTGTAGTCAAATTTTAAACTATTGCAATTCATTGACTTGGGATGCACTGTGACAATATAAGCCAGGTGAGAATATTTATTTTCCATACCTTTACAGAAATGCTACTACTGCCTTCAAGTGAGCTCTATCATTAAATAAAAATTCATTGAATATGCTGAAGCTTATGTATAGAGATAGGAACTTAAACATATATTTTAAAGTTCTCTTCCAAAGGTAGTTTGCATTCAAAGTACTAATTCCTTTAAATTCACATCACTCTTGCTTCTCATTAGTTTTTGTTTTCAGTCTTTCATTCAGTTTTCAAGTTACTGAAGAATGCTTCTCTCCAACCCATGGAAAGCGCATTTCCAACTGTAATGTACCCTCACAGGTAGTCACTGCAGAATCCCTTTCACATACTAATTTGTTGAGGGTTTTTTCTGAGACGTGGAGTCTGCGCAGTGTGGTCTCTTCCCTACCAATGCCTTAAGTATTTATATAATACTCCAATTAACTCTGTCATACTCTTGCCATTTTTAGAACCACATGTTTTTAATTCTTTACAAAACAGACACCTTTTTGTGTTTCTTATTGCTTCTCTGCATGCAATGACTTTCCTAAAAAAATTGTCAAAAGTTCAAAAAGCTTACTAATTAATTTCTTAAAGGCTCTAACTTGCATATTCAAACTTTCCAAGTGACTCTTCCCTTGATGTAAGACAGTTTTCAATCACTTCTAATCATGCATTTTTCTGTTCTTGCCTTTCCCCCTCATCAATTTAAAAAGCAAAGCATACTTGATCTAGTCTACTTTTAATTAAAGGGCCTATTTCCTTATAGGTTTTTCCTGATAATATCAGAAGTACCTTCTAGTGCTCTTGGCTCCTCCTACACTATCCTCCTGCTCTTATGTTTTCTACAGAAAATGTGTGCCTAGTTCTCTAGATTTTTCTTGCATAGTCTCCATTGACAGTACCTCCTGGAAGTCTTCCTTTACCCAAAGTAATCTTCTAACAATTATACTTAAAGTGCACAGGTAACGATTTGCATACTTGAATGTGTTATATAAATTGGTCTGTTTTACATACTGAGTTGAAACAGTTCACAATCTACAAACAATGAATCCTCTTTTTATATTACCAACATTTCCTCCCTGGTTATCAAAAGTAAGTGTTCCTTGAGATGTACAGTGTCTACTGTGTCTACAGTGTTCTACTTAGCACCAGAAGACTAAGAAAGGTAAGAATTAAATTAAATTCAATAAATGAGATTATATAAAGGAGAGGGAGACAACCATGCTGAACTGCACATTAGGAGAAAAGCCAACAAATAGATTTGCTTAAAAGTAACAAACCATCTAATGAAGAAAGCAGCAGTTCTTGATAGCAATTGCTGTAAAGGTGGTTGGAGTAACAGGTCACAAAAGACACAGGACAACTTGTCTCTAGCAGCAAATGAATGCTCAAAACAGGAGAAAAGAAAAGCCATTCAAAAACCAGATCATGAATCATCTATTCAACGTGTGAAGTTCTCTGAAAGTACCCATTTGTCATCCACTGTATGACACATAGGAAGACTGTTACTTACCTTAAACATGGATTTATTAAAAAAAATACTTTCTTGCTGTTTTTCTGTATCCTCACTCAGGAATATGACATGCCTCCATAATGTCACTGTCATTATTACTTTCAAATATTTGTAATACGCAAAGCCACTCTTTCTGTCAATCCCAAGAGATATTAACACTTCAAAAAATGTTACTAATCCAAATATTAAAATCTTCCTTTTAGCTCCAACTGTGTACACATGCTCATAATTTTCATTTTTGACCATTGGTTTTGAAAATTCTTACTATTCATATGTTTGCCAATATGCCCAGACACTGATGGATCTTTTAAGGAATTGCAGTTGACCTGACCAAATGATTACTGAGCCTGAAAGAATGTATCAGCTGCTCAGGTTTCATCAGAAGAGATATTATGATGCCATGCTAATTTTGGAACTTTATTTTGAATATTATGTATTATGCATACTCATTTACTATGTCATCTGTGTTTCTTCATCAACCACTAGTACCATACAGCAATTCAAAGGTCTTTATCATTTCCTTGTCAAAAGTTATTTCCTTAGGAATGTTACATAATAGGAACTAGATCAGTGTTCATCACTCTTTTCACTGATGTGCATGGGGAGAATTTACAATGCTCAAGCACTTAGATTACTCCACACTGCTCACACCTCGCACATCTTTCTCAAAGTACTAAGGCTTCTTGCATTTCTGTTTAGTCACTTACTTTTCTTCTGATTAGAAATGAGTCATACAATCTGGATCTAGACGTTTTTAAAAAATCAAACTACCCATCAGTTACCGAGAGCAGTACTTCTTTTTCTAATTACTTGTTTTCTCAACCTTATTTGTAATGATTTGTCTGACCTAACTTTACCCAGCTAAATGTTATTCCCACTAACTTGAACTAGGCATCTCTTAGGAGAGTGGGATGAATTCCCAGCTAGACATGCCTGTCTCCCTTTATTATATCTAAAAGGAGCACAAACAGCTAACAAACTCAGCTAATATGTAGCCTAAAGCAAGTAATTTGAAATGTTAAAATGGTAAGTGTACAGCATTAGTTTACCCACTTGTCTCCTTGGAGACACGATGAAAATATATATATGCTTTAATGCATTCTAAAACTCCACTGCAACCTCAAAAGTGAAATTCCCTAAAATACTCCCTAAAATAATTCTCCTTCTCAAGCCCTCTTGGAATTCCCTATCTCTGGAAAGGTGCTTTTTGGTTTGATGGTCCATTTTTCTTTTTGAAGAAGCAGGGTACACATTAATTCATTTGGGACATCATCTTTCTTTCTGCACTTCACTGTTTATTATGTTTGGAGAACCTGAACTGTTACACTACTTCCATTTATGAAGCCAGTTTTGTCTGTCACTTCCACCCCAGAATTTCCAAACTCTGTCAGTGGACCTTGTCATGGGCCATGTTATAATGATTTTCACTTCGTTAGTCACCTTGCACTGTTTATAACTCTCCCCGTTAGTGGTCTCTGGCCTCATTATCAGTTCACATTGGTTCTGGCAACTGAAGAGTTGCCAACTGTATACTTTAGTTCTTTTGAATTATTCATATTGATTACTTTGACAAATGCGATGTACATGCCGGCCTGGAAATGCAGACAAAGCAGAGAGAGGCTCAAAGCTCTCTGTTTTTAATACAGTGGCTGCTACAAGTTATACTGTATGCCTTTCTACACATTGCAAGCTCCACAGAACAAAGAATATATATTTCTTTGTGTATCCAGCAGCTAATACACCTTGAAGAATATTTTAACAGTATTAATCACAGGTGGCAATCATCTCATGTCATCTTTAATAGCATCTTATGCACATCTCGGCAAATACGGCTTCTTATTTATTTGAGCAGCCTAACACTTCAGATTTCTCTTTGCCTTCTGGAAAAGTCCTACGCTAGCCTCTCACATTTCCCTAAATAAATAGATTATTTACAGATTTTACTGCCTTTTTGTCCTCAACTGTTACATCTACTTCTTGTATTTTGACCAAGCTATCAACTCCAAAATGCTAAATTCAGTTATAGCACTAGAAATGTTACATATTTCCTAAAGATGCTTATGCAAAACAAATACAGGATAAGATCTCAATTCAGTGAATTAAACCTCACTTTAGGATCTTCAGGTGCCCAGTTTGGTAAATTTGGTGGTTTATATATAATTAATTAATTAGTAACATAGAACTGCATGTAACTGTTTCAAAGTCTCTCACAATGTTTACTACCTCTGTCTCCAAGGCCTTTTTTTAGCATCAACCTTCCCCCTCACCAAGACTTTTTTTTGGAGCAGGTCACTTACTTTGTAATACGGTCAATGTTAGCAATTTGCTTCTGGTTCCGGATTATTTCTATAGCTGCCCAAAGATGCTGGATAGCCTTTGTATCTGCCTGTCGTCTCTTCGTTAGGCGTGCCATGACCTGTTTACCTGGTCAGCTGCAGCCAATAAATAAAAAACAAAAAAAAAGAAATACACCAAAAAGTTAACCAGGAATTATGAAATAAATTACATTAAGATTGTATTGCAACAAACATGATTACAAGGAAAAATGTAGTGTTGCATAGCTATTCAATTTGTGCATAACAACATGTTTTCAAGTGCTTAAAGAGCAGTAAAAAGTGAAAAAAACGTAGTTTACAAGAACCCCTTTCACATCACGAAATCTCTACAGAAGACAAAAGGAAAGCAGTAAAATATATGAAAACAACAGCAAATTACTCAACTTATGAAACTGGTTATAAAAAGTCACTTAGTTCATATCTCAGTTCCCTATATTTGGTAAAAATACAAAACTACCCCAGCCTGAAGCTGCCACAGCCTCCTGCATTGCCCAAAGCCCTTAAAAAGGGCGAGTGGTACTTGACTACATCATATGGCATAAGCACGGATTCTGACACAGAGAAAAAGCTGGGCACACAGTTTAACATACCACGCAGTTCCTGTAGTATTACCTTCATGTTCTTATCATTTACAGCTATTTTTAAAAAGTCCATTCTAAGAGGAGAAACTGGAAGTATTTTTTCATGGATGATAAGTACTTAAAAAAATATTTTGGAGCAGTTCCATTTTCTGTAACATGCTAAAACCCAACAGGACCAAAGTGCTTCTGATGGCATTTACCCATCTAACCAACCCTGAACAGGAACATAATGAGCATCTGGCTTTGTTTACAAATTTTCCAAAAGCTGGAGGCAATGAGTACAGATAAGCCATAAATCGCCTACAGCTCCACTACAGGCACCGAATCCCTTTTTAAAAGCTTAACGATGCATTTTGATCACTAAATAACTTTCTTCCATTGCCACCACTTTCTCAATGAAAAATGACTGATTTATGAGTGCTACCAAGGTCTATAATTTATTTTAGAGCTCTGTCCTCGGAATGAACTCTGTGGTATGCACACGGATATTTGTAGCTAGCAGAATATTAACTTCAGTAACCCAAAATAATATAAAAAATGCAAAAACATTTCACCATCTGTGCAATGTTAAAGATGGGAATTTAAGTACTAAAAGTGTCCCTGCTCTCAAATTCAGAAAAATGAAACAGATTTGAGTATTCCATCAGTTGCAGCAATGTAATTTTCAAGTCTATGGGACCTACAGGTACTTATCAAAGAGGGCTCTCAAGTTTTAGATCTGATATAAGCTCAGCAACGCTCACTAACTTTACAGGTGCAATGAAATGAATGGCAACATTAAGGATAAGAAATTATTTAACAGCATTATACCTTATGTTATGTAGCCCATTTAAAGAAAAAAAATAAGGAAAAAAAGAGATGAAGTGGTATGTACACATCTAGGTCCATGAGGCATTCCTGGCTGCAGGAGATACCAGGGAAGGGCAAAACAGAGCAGCACAAGAGAAGATGTGGTGTGGTCAAACACTGACCCCACATTTCAGCTTTAGAAATCTCCTCTCTCTGGGGTTCAAAGCAAGGGCAACTAGGGGGATCTCCCAGAAAAAAAAGGCCAAGAATACAGTTTTAAAGGAAGGATAAGAATGTGACAGACATACAGCTAAGAGTGACAGCAGGAGATAGCATCATCTGACAATGATTCAGAGAAAGAAAGTCTCCGTCGGGAACAGTGGGAAAAGACACTGCATCCCTGTGAGCTCCTCTGCATTCATTTCACACAACATGAGGCCATTGCAAATTAAAAAAAAAAAAAAACAACTTGCTAATTCGTAAGAGAAACATATAACTATACGCAGAATTTAATTTTTAAGAGAAATAGAGGAAAGCACAAAAGGTTAGATCTTAACACAAAAAAACGGCAATCTTCACAGACCTATTGTTTTAGCATAAAACTTCTTTCCTAACACAGACATGACTGAAAGATCATTCTTCTTATTCCAGCTCTCTACAAACTCTCTGCTACAAAAGCTGTCAGATGATATGGCAGCCAGCAAGCCGGACACGGGGTCTCTTGCACAGCATCACATCCCCATGCGAGGAGCAAATGCTTGTCCTTCTTGACCCCGATATCAGTAGGAAACAACAGACCAGTTCTCAGTTTGTTTAGTAATCCCAACTCCTTTAAAAATAGCCACTATTTCTGGCAGCCCAGCATATGGCTGCCGTGCGAGCGTCGCACTCGGCACAGGGGACAGCGGGGTTTTCTCTCGCACCCCCGCGACGCCTGCGCCTGAGGGCCCCGGCACAGCGCAGGGTCCTGGGGAAGCCACCTGCCACCTCTGCACGGCCCCGTGGCCCCGTTGTGCAGCCGGAGGGAAGCCTGGCCTTTGGGGATAAGGAATTCCCACTACCCTAGGGTGGGAGAAGAGGCCCATGCTCGAGGCAGGAAGAGGGAGAGTGAAGGAGAACTGTAACCACGAGTTCCTGAAGCCCTGTGGCTGCAGGGTGGCAAAAGCCCTACAGGATCACGGTTCCCTTTGGAATGTGCTTTCAGAACAAACTCTCCGACCACCCCCTTACTCCATCCTTATCATGCTGTGTTGGCGTGAAGCACAGCCAGGCTGTGCCCTGTGCCACGGCTAACTCAGCTCTGAGGACAGGCATGCACCGCCCGGCCTCACACACTGCAGGGATGTCACATCACTGAGCCAGAAATCACCCCCCAAAACACAACCGCATGTGGGTGGCCCCCGAAATGGCTCCCTGCTGCCTGACCCCTGCTCCCACTGCTGCACACACGGGCACAGCCACGGCTCTTCCCCTCCGTTTGTCTGGAAATAACAGCAGTACGGACACACGTGGGACACAGCGATCATACCTGTTCTCTGTTTCCTCTTTCTTTTTTTTTTTTTTTAAGATACAATAATTTTAGTAGGTGTTCTGCCTTTAAAGAATATACATTTCACTTTCATAACTTTGGTTTACTATTTAAGGGCACTTTCATTAAACTCAGAAGTTGACACACTACTACTGAAATAGCTGCTCTTATACACCATACTGCCAAAAATACAAAAATAGGGTTGTTTTTTTTTCCAAAAGCCCAGACTACTTTAGTGTTATTTTAATCTTTTAATTGCATGTTGTAGAAAAAAATATAGAGTCTTTTTTGCATTACAGAAAAAGATTAAAAGATTATGGCATATTTCTTGCTGTTTGTTGCAGTCACTCTTCCTCTATGGTAAAACTAACCACAACACCCTGCACTCCTGCAAATATATAAGCATAATATAATTATACTATAAAAATAGAATATTTTTCTATATTATTACAATATCTTAAGGGGAACTTGTATCCAACTGTTAATAGTTCATACAATGCCTTCGAGTGCTACTTCCAAGCAGCAGAAAATCCTCCCAGAGTCTCCACAGGAATGACTTATTCATGAAAATAGCAGTTTACATTTTAACAAGAGACACATCAGGTTCCTAAATCTGTATTTATCCCTCCTGATTTTTTGCTTATCAGTGGGTTCACACACACACACACAGGAGAGAACAAGCATAAACACACAGTGTGTGTATGTGTAAAAATCTATGGCTCAGAGGTTAAGTATCAAAAGAGGCTGATTCACCCATGCAGTGTTTTAAAGAAATTTGAAGTCCAGAGACTCTTTGAAACCACAATACTGAAATGTACATTTATACATAAATGCTTGAAAATGTTACTCATCCTCCTCTTTCGTTATAGCATTCATTTAAAAATCCTGGAAAGAAAAATTAAAAGCTGAAGTAAACATTCATTTCCTTTGTATGATTTGCTGGGCACTACGCTAATTTAGCTATGGTACCACCTGTCCATACAAAATTATTTGCTCCATGTGATTTCTATCATGTTTTGTTAGCACATTTACGGTAGGAGACAGCTTCTGAGAGAAAAGTTGACAAAAACAGATGACTGAAAATCTAGGAAATTATATTAGCAGAATCTGTCTTAGGTTTTGTAGGCATCCATGAGACCTGCAGAATATAAGAAATATCCTAACAGAAAAAGTTTTGTGTGGCCAATGCATCAGCTCACACACTTCCATCACACCCTCACTCACACAGGGCCCAAAGCAAATAATTTCTCTTCTCAATTTTCAACTCTCTAACTTTTCCTCATGCACACTGAGTATGGTTTTACTGTACTTTGTATTTTGAATCCCTCTTTAATGTCCTAAACGCATTTTGAAAAGTGTACCACTTTACTGTATGCAGCTTTCCTCAAGAGCCAAACGTAAGCTGTTGGGTTTCTCCCTGCCCCGTTCCCCTGAGGAGAGGGGCCCTGGGGTGCAGAGCATGCACAGGGTCTCCCAGCCCCTGCTCCCTGGTCACACGTACCCTGACTGTGGGCTGCGATTGGTCCCAGGATGTTCCCCGGGCCCAGGGGACTCTGGGTTCTGTGATGATTGCTCAGTCTGTGTCCTGATCCCTCACCATGTGGACGCGAATAAAGATCTGCTGAAATATCTACAAAAGATGAGCCTTTCCTAATTTCTTCTACAGGCGAAGCTGTCCCCAGGAAGGTTGCAGAACCGGACTGCAACAAATAGTGCCATGACTCGGATAAGAGAACAGATACCCCTGGAGACAGCGACCCTGTGTAGATGAAGGAATCAAGATCCACAGCTGATGAACCCAGGACTTTAGTGAGTAAAATCCTTCAAATAAGGATGTTTCTTGGGAGCTGTGGTTGTTGAAACCACAGTGGGAAATATATCTAGAAATGTAAGAAGCCCTCGCACAAAAAAGTGAGCAAAACATAATTCTTACTCAGGAAGAATGGGCAAAATTTTTTAACTGGCTCTTTACCAACTTCTTTGATATTTCTCGGAACCCAATTTTTGATAAATACTTTTGGATGGATGTTTTGAAAGAAATAATGTCTCAAGCAAATCATGTGCCAATGGTAGAGCATCTCCGTGCATATCCTGTAATTACTGAGGCACTTAAGATGTATGCGCAGGCTTCCCATAGCCCCGCAGCAGAAGATGGCCACCGCAACAGTGGAGCCATGCGGCAGCCACCAGACCGCGTGGGCGAAATCACGAGGTCCCCTCCTCTGCCGCTTGCGATGGCGGCGGAGGTCTCGGCGCAGGACATGCCTGGCCCACGCCCCGTCCGGAGATGCAGCAAGCCCTGCGAACGCTGGAAGGGCAGTATGTGTGCCAAGGGAAGCAGCTGCAGTGTGAGAGAGAAGCAGCCCAGGCAGAGAGCGCCATGGCGGAGGGGCGGCGGGGCCGGCTGCGGGGTCAGAGCGACCTGGCGCGGAGAGAGCGGCAGCGTACCGATAGGCGGTAACAGAGGTGGCCCCTCGCAGCGGGCCCGGGGCGGAGTGCGCGGGACGGGATGGCTTGGTCCACCGTGGCCGCGAATGCAGCCCCAGGAAATCCAGACCCCAGCGGCGAGAGCTGAAACGGCGAGCACGAGAAAAAACTCGGCATGGACCACCAGAGCGACTCCAAACCAGCACCAACAACATGGACTCGAAAAAGGAACAGTTATTGCAACAAAAGTGTTAGGAATAGTTAACTGGTATCATGTTAAAAAGAATCATGGGTTTATAGCACGAAAGGACACAGGGGAAGATGTGTTTGTCCACCGCACTGCCATAAAAAAATTTAACTCCCAAAAATTAATTCTTAGCATAGAGGATGGAGAAATTGTGGAATTCGATATCATAATGGGAAGGAAGGGCATGCAAGCCGCTAACGTGAGTGGCCCTGGGGGTAAGCCAGTCCAAGGCAGCAGATATGCCCCAAACCGCGATTATTTCAAACAAAATCTGCATTTTAAACGGCCTCCCTACTTCTATTCCTATTATCCTATGCCCTATTATTTTCCACAGGTTCCTACTCCATTCTTCCCTCAGGGGTTCATTCCCCAAAACCATGCTTTTCCATACCTTGTAAATCCATTTCCCCAAAACCCCATACCTATGGCAAGTGGTGGATAAAAAGAGGAAGGGAAGGAATGTAGAAACCCTCTCCTGCCTCAGTTTCCCCTCCAAGCATACCAGAAATTCTCTATTTGGATATTGGGACTCAGGGGGCGGGGGGGGTAACCACTATTCTTTTGAAATTGTTCTTGTTATTTTGTGTTTGTGGGCTGCGATTGGTCCCAGGATGGCCCTCGGGCCCAGGGGACTCCGGGTTCTGTGATGATTGCTCAGTCTGTGTCCTGATCCCTCACCATGTGGATGCGAATAAAGATCTGCTGAAATATCTACAAAAGATGAGCCTTTCCTAATTTCTTCTACAGGCGAAGCTGTCCCCAGGAAGGTTGCAGAACCGGACTGCAACAGTTACCCACACTTCTCACAGGCAGGCTCAACAACCTGTGCTTTATCTTGTGAATACACAAGATAACACACAGAGCACAGCTTATCTTCCCCAAGCCCCAGAGCAGCCTCACTGCCACGCGGCAGCAGTGTCACAGCAGTGGCAAGGTGGATGCTGTCAAAACAACAAGACTACCAGTCATTACCAGAATGGCTGAATCAAATGCTGTACAGCTGCCTGCTGCAACAGTGGAGGATATGGAAATCTGAACTGTAAGTCAAAATAAACAAAAATCACCTTGCAGCATGTCAAAGAATTTAGCCCGTGGAACCTCCTGCCCTGCTGCTTGCATCCAATTTAGCAGTTACTATCAAGTACTAAGTTTAGCTAGAAACTCTCCCTACACACAAAAATCTCCAAGGTAGTCAAATCTTGCCATGTGCTAGCTGTTAAATACCATCGTCCAAGCAAAATATGATGCTTCTGAAAACTTAACTAATGAATTGGACTTTGCACTGAAGCAGACGGCGTTGCAGTTGGGTGCTGCTGCTCTGATGGGAGCTGCTAATTAAGAGCTGACAAGCAGTAGCTTGCTAAATCTTGTGTTCCTACTTCACTGTAAGTGAGGCTACCTGTGGCACTCGGCCCTTCCAGTGCAAAGTCAAACAGGTTAAACTCCATCCCTGCTATCAGCCACCATTTGGCTGGTACTTCGTGTGCACTTAATTGCAATGGAAAGAAGGTTTAAGGAGTTGATCCTTGCCACTGCTCAGCTTCTGGCCACTGCCTTTTGGCCTTGCAGCCCTAGGAATTGCTATTGTTTCTTCCACAATACACAGTGAAAGATTTTAGGCTCAACAGGAGGAAGAAGCTAGGCTCAGTCCTAGTTTTTGTAGCTTTCATGCTGAGTTTGGGCGGTTTGGGAACTTAAACACAGACCTAGTTTCATATTTATATGTACTTTATAATATGGAGTCCAGTGTTTCTCACAGTGTAATTTTTAAAATAAGCATAAAACTGTATATATCAGCAGTACAAAGAGTTCCAAATGTCTAGCTTTCTTCTTGTACTAAATAAGAGTCTACCATTAAAATCCAGATTTGCAAGTTGATGCAGAGTTTGGGTCCCTGGACTTTATACAGGTCTTCATTGTACTGTGAACTTCTGCAAGCTTAAACTTTAGTTTACAATTTAAACTGCTGCTAAAACACATCATTCATTACCAGTTTAGTGGGAGTGTGAACTCTTAGTCTTCCCCTCCTACAACAATTGTGATTAAAAGTGGTAATTATTCTATTTTTACACAGGAAAGGTACAGGTGAAAATGTCTTGACTGAACAGCAGCATAGGCCATGCATGGGGCAAAAACAAAAGAGGGTTTAATATCATGTCTGCCTTCCGTAGCTGGTGATTCAAAAATGTGGGGACAAGATGCTAGCATAAGGACACAGCGTTTGGTAGGAGAAATTCCATTATTTTGCTTACCATTTATTTGTCTTCATGAGTGTGCAAGATTATAGACATAACCAAGGATTTGCTGGGCACCTGGTAGCAGGAGACTCTCTTTTGTGAGAGTGAAGGTTATCAGAAATAAAGATTTTGCATACAAAGTCATTTTCAAATGTTGAAGAATAAGCAAGTGGTTTGGTATATTAGATATTTATTCTGGACTTAGTCCCAGTCCACTAAAATCAACAAATGCCTTTCTGCTGATTTTCCAGGGTTTTGGAGTAAACTTTCAACTGCTGTCTGATTGCCACATCCTCACAATGAAAAACTTAGGGATGTGTTGAGTGATGTTAGGGAAGCTGAAAGATGTAACAAAGGCTTGTGGCTGAAATAGGCAAAATTCCTTTGTTAATTAAACTAAACTCAGAAAATTAGACTATAAATTAATAAAAGTTACTGAATTCTTCAGTGTGTGGGGTTTTTTTTTATTAGGATATTAGTTCAGGCTGTAATGCTGTCATTTTGGAAGTTATTAAAATACAGATTTTTTGGATGTTGAATGCACGTCATTCCTAATGAAAGTCTTATCGTTTTGTGTAGCTTAAGGTCTACACAATCTATTCAAAAGAGAAAAGTTTATTAACATAATTATCCTAAATATTTCCCATGTGCAAGTGCAATACCCCTGCTGTTCTGTGCAGCTCCACCTTTTGCATTTCCCAGCCGCGAGGTTTGTAACCTTGATGTCACGCAACTTTTTGAGTGAGGTTTTGCATAACCCCCTGAAGTGCAGTACACACACAAAACAGGACTGCATGAATACAAACCTGCAGTGTTTTGCTTCGTTCTCTCTGCAATTTAATTTTTTTCCCAACTCCTGTACACAGAATACATGAAAGCTTTTGCTTTTACCTTGTGCCATTTCAAGATGGCAGAGAGCCACTGTAGAAATCTCAGCCAAGGGCATTACAAAATTTAAGACTCCAAGAATACTTTTACTACACATATTTGCAAGGTCTATTTTAGTCCCTGATACTGCATTTATTTCATTTGTATTGTATTCCATTCGTAATGATTAAGTAAGTGTCCTTCACTGGGGCTAAAGCGTACGGCACTTGAATGTTAAGCTCAGACATTTTGAATCACTGGTATACAAATGGTAGAGCTCTTTATTTTTCTTTTGGAGCCAAACCTCAACTTTCTTGTTTAATTAACTCATCCTGTTAGAGAGAGCTTGACACAAATGTTGAGGTGCTGTCCCAAAAGAGAATTTCTAAAAGTGTAAGTGTAAACAGAGTAAAACAAAATCTTATATGAAGCATCAACACAAGTTGCTGAGAAAGACTGAATAATAGCCATATACTCCAAACAAAGCTGTCAAAGTGGTCTTGTTTGCTATCAAATACGAATATATGCACAAGACTAAAATGCATTCTGCTGCCTCTCCAGCCAATCCCAGTCTGGAATTTCACAGACAATAGAAAATGTCATCCTAATATTTGGAAGAAACTATCCTTTGTTCCTGTCTGGCAGAAATTATTGAATAAAACTTTATCAAGTAATATAAGTTTGGAAAAGAGAAGAGCATAACTGCCAAAGAAAGTAATGTAGTTGAATGAGCTGAAAGCAAAGAGAAATCTGTTACTAACAATGTAGCTACACCAGCTTCTTTTAAATGACTTTTTTGGTAATGGTCATCATGTTTTACCCTCAGTACTGTGCCTAAGTAAGCTGAAGCACATAATATATTTTCTGCTATGGCTCTGTGTTAAGACAAGGTTTCACACTGATCTTCTAAAATAAGTAGTATTTTCCTTAATATTTCAAATTTTAATCGGTATTCAACACATAGAGAGTTAGTTTTTATAGCTAGTAAGAAAATTAACAGTTACACAGGAACATCAAGAACCACACAAGTTTTTGTTTTACTGAGAAAATAATGTTTTAAAGCAGTTCTGAGGAGGTTTAGACTGGACATTAAGAGGCATTTCTTTACCTGCAGGGTGGTCAAACACTGGAACAGGCTTCCTAGAGAGAGAGGTGGTTAATGCTCCAAGCCTTTAAGTGTTTAAGAGGCATTTGGCATTGCCCTTAATAACATGCTTTAATTTTTGGTCAGCCCTGAAGTGGTCAGGCAGTTGGACTAAATGATTACTGTAGGACTCTTACAACTGAAATTTTCTTTTCTTTTCTATTCTACTTGTATTCTACATGACCACTAATAATGCATACACTGTTAATGCTTTGATCAAACTTCTGAACATAACTGCAGTTAAAAAAAAATTAGTTTGGTTTGGTTAAGGTTTAATTAATGAAATTAAGTTATACAAAATAGTTTCCACAATGGAGCTTGTACTAGTGTAAATTGCTTTAAAAACACAGTTCCCGCAAAGTGATGCAAGTTTCTCATGAAGGTAAACTTTAGTTTCCATGGTAACAAAGCCTCTTATTTTCAGGATGATGATGTATTAAGACTAATACTAAATTGAATTTAAGCTGTTTACATCAGAAGACTACTCATCTTGGGGCAAAGGAAATTTCTATACAAAAGATGGCCCAACATATCTAACTTCAACATCACTGAATAATACACGGCTCATACAAGGTGTAAAAAGATCATCCTACACACTTCTTGTCTTCGATCATGGAAAATAATGAGTTCTCATCAGATTTTTTTATTTGGGGTTATCAAAAATAATGCTTGCACCCAAGCTGCTATCAGCAGCACTCTGGGCTCCCCTGTACAAACGCACAGGCACATGGACACAAGCAAGTCACACACACCTGCCTTGATATGAGAGGCTTGAACTAANTTACAGAAGATTAAGTGACACATAGAGATAGGATCATGTTCTGAACCCATGCTGCACACTAACACAGGCTTTCTGTGGTTTAACTGCATCCACTACCAAATTCTGTATTTTCCAAAGCAGCCTGAAACTAAACCACTGGAAGATGCTCAAGGAAAATCCATGGAAGGAGTTAACTCCTAATGAGCAGTCTGGGCTATTTCGCCATGTAGACAAGTCCTTAGTAAATAGATGCTTCCTGTCCTTTCACTTGGCTGTAGTGAGCAGAGATGATTAATGCAGCTATGCATCCTGACAGGCTCCAATGCTCACTTGGTCGTAAAACGGGAAAAATCATGGCCAAAGAAGGCTGATGGTGAGGGCTGGAATTTCGGTTTGGATGATAAATTGATGCCACTTTGATTCTGCAACTCCCGCTAATAAAAAGTGATAGGTGGAAGACATCTTAGAAAATGCTAAGAAATATAAATGAGAAGAGTAGCTCCTTCTCTGAAAGCAAGCTTTTGATCATCATCTTCCTTTCTGCTCTGAAAGCTAAGGAGCTTGGTTGTTCTGTAAGCCTCAACTGAACAGATGCAGTAAATTTCTCTGTCAGTAAGTAAGGTATAATAAATAAGGTATGATGACATAAATAAATAAATGATTTTTCATGGTATATTAGCAGGGACTGTAATCTGGCATAAGGTCAGTATCACCCTAAACAATGAGAAAGAGAGATACATTTTCCAGGTCAAAGAATTAGGAATGTATGGAAAAGTACTACATCATTAAAAAGAAAAAATCATTGCATATTATGTAAACTACAGGGTATAACAGAGCTGATGTTGACTTTTTTCCAATATAATGTAAGATTCCAAATTGCTGGGTTTTCTTCTCTTTCTCTGAAATACACATAACTGACACTATCTTTAATGAAAAAATTGTGATTCTGGTGGTAGCAACAAGACCTAAACCTTAGATGTTTGTAACAACCCTTCCTCTACCATGCTGCAATTTTATTGACAAAAGGCAGCTGAATCAATTTTTGTTGCTCCTTAACAAAAACAAAGTTTGCCTGAACTTGTTTCTTTCAAAGCTCTTCTTTTTGGCCTCTCCCTCTCTATGAATAAAAGTACAGCTACAGAACTTCTAAAACTGCTCAGATATTGAATTATTTTAAAGTGAATGTGTTATGCAGGCATGACCACTTTTCTCCAGCAGTCAGGCCACAAGCAACATTAGCTCAGAGGAGATTTTCCCTTGTCAATAGTCATCTCCAGGAAAGCTGATACTATATAAAGAAAACAAGTACAATTCTGAACCAACGAAGGTTTCCAAACTAAAGCTCCTTCAAGGCCAATATGCCTGGGCTTACCCTTGGAAACTTTCAGAAATACACTCAGAACTTACAGCATTGAAACACATTGATCTGTAACGCAGGTAAGATGAGCCTAAGAAAAACACTGCCAAAGCTTACAGGCTTCTACAGCATTAATCAGAAGAAACTTTCAGGCAGGGAGAGGATCAAATTGTAAAATCTGAGCTTTAGATCCTACTTTTGAAATTCAAGGTGAATATCAGAAATAATGGACCTATAACTTTCATGCAACACTCTCCCAGCTGTGGGACAGTTCATCAAGAGAAAGAACTGCATTGTGGAACTGGAAGCCTTTCCCCTAGTGCTCACCCTGCTTAGTTTTCTTTTCTATGTTTTTTAGAGAATGTATTTCCTAGGTTGGGCACAGACATCTGGCTTGAAAGAACAATCTGAAGTATATTTGGAGCATATGCTCTCTCCTTCATAGGCAGTACCCAAACTCACTAATTACACACATTCCGACACAGCTTTCATCTCATCCTGCCCCAAACCAACTCCATCATCAGTCCCTAGTGAAGCCTTAATCCCTATCCATTTCTCAGGTCCATTTTGATTTTTTTCAATACCTCAAAAGCAGGTAATTTATTAAGTTTGCACTTTCTTACTTCAGATTGCCCTCAGTTCTCCCCCCAAAACATTCATGTCTGGACAAGGACAAAGCTTGCCTAGAGGACAATTTACAGACATGTGAGAACAGCAGTTTTCATGAAAAACCAATGTACACTGAAAAACAACTGCATTCATAACTAAACAAATCCTGAAGTGGAAAACAGCTGACTATAATTATGATCCTTTTCTTTTTATCTTTGCTGCAAAAGTTGACAAATGGAAAAAATGAAGAAAATAAGTTTCAAAACCATAAACTTTATAAAGAGAAACCTGAAAAGTCAAAACATTACTCAAACAAAGATCTTCCAAAGAGCAGAGCAGATGATGGAAGTATGTTGCCATTACTTCAGATAGCACCAGTTTCTCAGCAAATCTGGTAACAGCTGACATCAAGAAAACCTCATCCTACCATTTCAGGTTGATATGTCCTTCCCATAAGCTCTTTAAAAGAGGCAGGAGAAATACACAACTTAACTTTATAATCAGCTCTTGGTGTGGATGATGGTGTGGCAGAGGTTGGGAAATGGGTTTTTCTGGCACAGAATTTTTCCCAACACTGTACATGTAATCTGGGACTGCACTCTCCAATTTGTTGATCTGTTTCAAAGACCTTGGTGGGAGTTCTAGTGCGATCTCTTTTTATATATTTTCTATTACCTATAACTTTCAGATGCTTCCAACTCCTATTTCTCATCCTCTCTTACCTGAAGCCAAGTTACATGTCCTTATTTTTTTATGTAGAGAATTCTTCTCAAGGACCAGTAAGTGAACAGAATTACACTTTTTTTTCCTGAAAACCCATTTCTCATCAGCTTGGTTCTTTCATGTTATATCTGTTCTGTACTACTTCTTTGGTAAAATTAATACTTTGACCAGTGGCTTGCTATTACATTCATATGCATGTCCATGGCATATGCTGGAGGTACAAAGAGCCCTATGCTGCTCTGGGACTACAGCACTTTCCACTTGTAGAATGATGTTCTGTGTCTCCTCTGGCAGGTGCATCTGAAACCTGTTTCTTCAAGCACTGATGATGGTGACGTCGATGACATAGAGCAGATTACAAAGGCCCTTTTGGGAGGACATTACTTCCTGAACACTCAAGAGCTCTTCCTGCTGTATCATATTATCTAGGGCTGAGTTTTATTAAAGACAACAGGACCATACTGTTCTGTTCTCAGCCATTTCTTTTGGACACAGAAACATAGGATTAATAATTTTGTCAGTAAAACTAGGACTTCATTTTTCAGATTATTTCAGATTTCTCTACTGCCAACATTTGGTTGGGTTTTTATTTTACTCCTTTAACGTGAATGCACATGAATGATAGGGAGCTCTGACACAGAGACTTAACCCTACAGGGTGGGGGAAATTCATAGACGTGCAGGACATAACTGAAGTGTGCCATCCCTGTGGCTACCAATAGAAGTAAAAGCCCAGAAAAATTAAGTAATCCTACCATCATCTTCTCCTAAATTTCAGAAGATGTCATTCATGAAATACAACCTCCTGTTGTGATTTCTGCAAAAATCTTTTCTGTGTAATGCAAAGAAAATGAACTGCAAGAATATCATAACATTATGGTGTTATAACCAAGGCCAAGCCTGTTGACTTGAATTTTGGATTTACAAAACACTGTTCTGCAGGAAATAAAATACCGGAGTTCTGGCTATCTTTCCAAACAATATCTTATTTCATCATGTGGGGTTCTTTCAACCTAGGTGGAAGACCTGGAGTCCTCTGTGTTGCAGGAGCACCTGCCTGGAATGACTCCAGTTGTGATGCCTGATGTTGATGACGCATTTAACTCTGGCCTCCTTCACCAAGCACTAGAAACCACCTGCAACACAGTCCAACACTTCATCATCCTCTTAAGCTGTTCCCTGTCCAACAGGACTGAACACAAAGTGGAAACGGAGAGTGTAATTTGCTGCTGACAGGGTTTTTAAAGCTGGATTACCATATTGCTTGATTTCAGACAGCTACTCCTTAGGAAAGTGGTTATTTTCTCGCAGGGGTGTAACATTTCTTCTCATGTAAGTCAAATCCATTAATGAAGAACATCGAGTCTAAATCTGGGAGGACTTCGTAATAGTAGTGACTTCCTTACAGGCTTATATGCATGCTTCTCTTTGATACATTTACATGCTAAAATTCCTTCTAAAATGGTTTATGGAGTGTGTTCAGCCCCTGTTTCTCACATGTTCATGCCTGTTTCGTAGGGATTTCATTTAATATTTCACTTTGCCTTTTTGAGTGTGACAAGACATAAAGCAAGACTATGAGAGCTTCTTTTACATTGAGGAGCAAGGCTTCTTTGTTTCCGTGACACTGAGGCCCTGGTGGGTGACCATAAAGTGACCAACGCTATATTCTACCCTATACCATGAAAACTAAGATTTTTTCACTGTTTTCACCTCCATTAATGGAAACAGAATGTGTCCACCCAAGTGATGACATGCTGAAGGAAAACATATGGGATACTGAATTGAAGAAAGATCAAGGTATTGCTTTTAAACACTTCACATCTATTCACCGAGTGCTGAGAGATTCTGACTTTTACCACCTTTTTTCTGTTGCAGATAGTGTGTTGTTTTATTTTTAGACATGAGATTTCCTACTGAAATCAACTGTGGGTTTACAATCTTTGCTGAGCTTCAGCAACAGAAAAAAACTCCTTTTGAAGAGACTTTTCAGGTAGTGTTTGTTGGAAGCTGGTGCCACCACAGTGGTCAAACTAATTTGAAGCACTACACTAAACCAGTTGCAAGAAATTTTACTATCCAGTCTAGCAGCATGGTTCTTGAGATAGACACTGTCCTGTCTTCATTCGTGCTCTTACTGCAGACTTTGAGCATAATGGTTTTGGTGTGCTTTAAGAAGACACCAACATTCATGTCAGTCTCTGGATTGCAGCTTCTGAGTTTATGACAGATGGGAAACCAACAGAGGAGT
This sequence comes from Dryoscopus gambensis, assembly GCA_013389985.1. NCBI lineage: Eukaryota > Metazoa > Chordata > Aves > Passeriformes > Malaconotidae > Dryoscopus > Dryoscopus gambensis. The sequence continues at coordinate 18,973 of WEIT01011918.1, read as the reverse complement.
TAAAATCCTGTGAATCCACACACAGCTTATAGCCAGTAGCCATCTGGCTGGGGATCTACATAATACCACAAGAGGATGACAAAAAAAAAAAAGGTAGTTGCATTTGGATTTCTATTTCTCATCCCCTTCTTTGTCCTACCTGGTTTGAATATACTTAATATTGGCATTACAAATAGTCTTTCAGCTATTTCATACAGGTTAAACAACTACTGTGTTTTCTTAATAGCACTTTCCACACAGAAAAATAAATTCAGTGTTAGGCAAAAAGTCCAACACATGACAGCATGACATAGGTTTTCCTATGGTAACAGACAAACAGGCAGCATTTAAGTAAAGTGTAAGCATTTGAGAAAAGAACAGAGAAGGGAAAGCACCAAGTAACCCCATTCAGCAGTGCTTCCAGTTGCTCTAAAGGCAATTCCAGACAGAAAAAAATGTAACACAGGGCCCCTAAAGTATAATTACTTGAGAAAAAAATGTGGCCAACAAAAGTTGCCTAACCTGTTCAGAGAAGAAAGAAGCTCTTTACCCCTAAAATGTGCTGGAAAGGCTGAAAATCTGGTTTTCAAAGCAAGAAAGTAAAAGCTTTGGTAAAAACCCCTTTTGCACAGCAGTGTGTTCAGCTGGCTTGAGACAGGAAACATGCAAACCTTCCTTACAGACAAAAACCCTTTTTTGCCTCAACCTGCTGAAATGTTTAGCTAGGCATGTTTGTTGGGGTTTTAGCTTTCTGAAAAGAGCAGATTTCTGACGTAAAGAAAGAGGAGAGCCACTACACGAAGAATTCTTTTCCCTATGTGCTGTGTTGCAAAAATGAGAGCATATTAAGCAACTCGAGAACAGGAAATAACACTGACAAACAAAACTGATATTCTTTCTGTAATGTGGTCACTCAGAGGAGGACATTTGAAACTTCATCTCCCCAAATCAAGAAATGTTTACTCTACTTTTGGCAAGCCTGCTGAATGCCTGTGTGCTCCCTTCTAGTCCAAGTGTTTTATGATCCTTTCAGTGAAGCAGATAGTCACATTAGAGTAGAAATGAACACTGAGCTGCACAGTTTTCTTATAAAGCTCTCTCCTTCGAAAAACGTTGTTTTATTGGTCCCAAGACGGTTTGAGACACACAGTAGTGTGGGAATATGTCTGAGAGCTTCTCAGCTCACCTGGAGCAGCTGGCACTGCAGGTGATCGGTGCCGAAGCACCGGCTCCACAGCCAGAGTCCTCCTGCAGCTCTGTCCTTTTGTTAATGCAGCCTCCAACGTGAGAGGTTGGAAAAACGGATTGAAAGCAGACGTCTGCTCCTGAGCTAATCACTCCACGCTCCCTTCACACTTGACATGATCTACTCAAGGCTACAATTCATCCTGTTGTGAAGCAGACATCGCAAATAGGTCAGATGAATTAAACCCTAAAATTAACCATTTCTCTCCAGAGAAGATAAAGTGAGATTAGGATGAGAAGTTCATGTGGCTGGATTTAAATCACACACACTGCACTCAGGCTGCCTGTTTTAACCAGTGCCTACACTTGCCTAGCATAAAGTTGTGCTTACAACTGAATATCTTATATCTCAGCTAAGGGATATCTCTAGCCAGCACATTATTGATTTTTCTGCTACTTTGCCTTTTTTGGATGAAAAATTTCATCAATATGTTTTCAGTTTCCATATGGACATCTTTCAATAACTGAAGATATCTTACTTTCCCCATCTGCTTAAAGAAAAAAAATGCAGGTGTGTTTTTCATTGAGAAAGGCTTAAATAACTGTTATTTTTCCTAAAAAAAACCCTCAAACAAACCCAGGGATATTTCCTTTATAACCCAAGTAATATCATTGCAATTCTAGTAAAAGGGCTGATTAATGCCAATGTCTGATATATACTGTAATTTTCAATGGGAATAATGTGTATTTTGAATTTTTTTTCTTGTCAGATTGAGTTTTTAATTAAGAAAAAGTGCAGTGTAAGACACTTTTTAATTTTTCTTGCAAGAAGTCTAATTTAATAAATGTGGCTATCTATCCAGACAAAATGAAACTGCAAAAGCACAACTGCAGAATTTTCTTTGGAGTCTTACAACAATACCTTGATCAAGTAGAAACTGAGCAAGAAAAGAAAATTAATATCCTTAGTTATTTCAAGAGCCTAACTTTCTCTAACTTTGACTCCTAGGTCACAAGGCTGTTTATTTCAGATCAGCAGTACTTTCATTTAAAGTAAAGTACAAATTTTTCATCCCTTTTTATAACGTTACGGCCTTTTTCCTCTATCTCATATCACTACTGGAACCTTCATCTCACCCTCCTGTCTTTATCAGCACTCAGTTAATCAAATTTATTTGGTTGGTCTGAGCCTGATTCCTACACGCATTTTCTGATTACCCCAAACAGTTTAACAAGTTCAATAAAAAGAAGCTGCAATCATATAAGCAGTAAAAAATTTCCATACTGATGTCTCTGTCTTCAATAATTTAAAATAAACATCTTCTTTTATTCCTTCAATTTGACCTTGACTTTTATGGACTCTGTGGAAAGTTATAAAATGGAATGTAAAACAAATTTTAAAATGCTGAAACCCAGGTTTCAAGCTCTGTTCCCAGAGAAGTTGTATATGGAACTACATTCCATGGGCCAGCAAGTCTGCTCACAGGCCTTGCCCCAGTCCCTTCCAGGACTTCACTTTGGAGGGTGCTAGAAAAGCAGTTCAAAACATTTAGGAGTCATCTGACACTATAATTCAAGCCTTCAGCCTTGGAAGCCGTCTTTATCTCTTCCTTTGATTTATTAAGGGTTAATACAATGTTCTCCTACTTGCTAAAACATTTCATTCTTTCCTAATTTCCTAACTAAGAGGAAACTGTATCTAAATTAATTCCTATACTTTTTACTTACAAAGAAGGATCTCACATAGGATTTAACTCTGTATATACTCCTCATATTGCTCTTTAAATAAAATATTTTAACCAGCAGTTGCTATTTACAGCAAACCACAGAAATAAAAAGCTAAAGCAAAAATCAGATCTAAAATACACTTCCATTTTTATGTCAGAAGAAATTGCCTTCACGCATTCAGTTATCTTACTACTGCTTAAAAGAGCAGGGGGTTTTTTGCATGAACTAGAACAACTGATTTTTACGAAAGAGTTGAATTAATTCTCAAAGTAGTGCGTAAAAACCGTTCAAGTTCACTTCTATTTGCTGTTGGCTCAGGCAATTTTGTGCTTTCACGGCATCACACCACCAGGATCTTTTGTTTCAGACCACGCTGGTGTCATTCAAAGCAGCAGCACAGGGGAGCAGGGCACTGTTCTGTGCGAGCACTTGATATGAAAGACTGTATCCTACCCCTAACAACTGCTAGGAGCAATGCTTCAAAGAAATTAGGCACTACAAGTAGCCAGAATGAGCCTTACTAATTGCAGAAAGCTTTGCAGGTGACAGAGAGGAACGAGGCCTTTCCAGATGCTACAGGTAATGCGCTTACATCTTAAATCATGAGATTTGATTACCCTTCTCTAGGCATGCTTTGCTGCCACTGTTATTAGACTTTATATCATCAAGCCCTTTTTGAAAATTGAACCACATATTTAACTATATGACCTCCATGGTATTTTACAGGCTAAATGCCCACTGTCCAAAACATTATTTATACCTTATAAAATTACAAGTTACTCATAAATATCTGATTTCTTGATCTTGTTTTATGAAGCCAAAAAAGAAGAAGAAAGAAACACAGCCTGATCATTTCACCTCTTATTTCATATTACTAGATATCTCAAAAATAATTTTTTTACTATTTCATTTCCAAAACAAACAGAATACACGTCCATCCCACCCCATCACTCACCTGTTACTCCTCTTTCTATTATTTATACTTCTCTACTTTATAGGACTTCGAAAATTTTAAAATTTTAATGTTATGACTGAAAACATTAAGTCTTTATCTCTTCTTTGGCTTTTGGTCTCTCTCTTATGGTTACCAACTGCAGCAAGATGACTTCCTGATACAATCCTTTAATCCAAACCCCTCCGGCAGGACCACAGAGGAATTAAAAGGAGTTCCAGAGATGATTTTTCCCCTTCAGCTATTCTCTTTAAGAGTTATGGATTTTTCTTTACTCTTTGAAGACATGTGTATTAAATTACATACACAACAATAATCCTAACAAACCCAAAATTTATTAAAACAAAGAGAAAATGGAATTAAACCAAAACAAACTGTTTGCTTAGCGTAGCTGAATTTACAGTTCTCATACATTACACTACGTAAGATATAAACCAGATAAGCTTGACTTCAGATTAAAAGAAAAAAAAAAAAAAGAATCCTGTAGTTTATCCTTTGAAATTAAATATCCTTTCTGACCACACCAGTCAGCCTGTCAATGCCGCCTGCTGCTTGGAGACCAACAATTCTGGTTTTGTCTCCCACAGATATGCTTAATAAACCCTGGTTAAGGTTTCCTAAACACTTCTCTGAACACAAAAAAAATGGGCTTTGGTAAACAATTTCAGTCTCCATTCTCTGAAGAGTTATACCATCAAGGAAACAAAAAACCTTAATTATGATTTATGACTGCCTTTTCAAGGTTTATGACCCAGCTCAAATACTGCTTTTTACTAACCATCCTGGCTGGGTCTCTAGGTTTTGGCCAGACCCATGGGCAAATCTCATGTAAAGTAAACTCCCTTCCTCTTACACTTGTCACATATGATGGGTTATAGACAAGGGATAAGGGTCACTCTGAAATCAGCTACATCTCAAAACAAAGTCCAGTGGACATTTGGAAAAAATCAGTCTTGGCTGATGTCTCAAATGACAGATTGTTCTTTGTTTCCACCTTTACGGGTTTTAGGATGCACACAGTTTTTGCATGAGTATGCCATGTCATTTAGCAGGTGGTATTACCCTGATATAAGCAGAGCATGACTCTTGGACAGATATAATAAAAACTGATCTGTAATGGAAACTTCTGCCACACTGGAAGCATAATGAAAATGGCAGGCTTGTTCCTTCTCATATGCAGTCATGGATGCAAACATGCCACCAAAAATGGCTTAGATAAGCAGAACTTCTTTCTGTTAAGCAAATGGCAGCTGCAAACAGTCCTGCAGAACAGGCTCCACACCAGGACACCAACACAGAGGTACCACAAGAATGAGGTGACCAGATTCCATCGGTAGCCTGTGACATTAAGTGTAACTTCTCTCATTTTAGAGCATGGTCTAAGCCATTATCAACCCTTTATTCTTCAGCCTCTCTAACAAATTTGAAATGAGAAAAAAACCAACATCCCAGACAAGAAACACTGAAGGCATGAAAGTAATGGAGGTATTACAGAGCTGCCGAACAATATCCACATAGGCTTGTCTGATGTGATACAACCCCAGAGCTAAACCAGGGCTGCTGTAATCAGGAAGAAAAAGAAGTTATCATGACTAGAAAGCAGATTCCTACAGGAGAGAGTTAGCTTGTGACTCCCAGAGCTGGAACTATGTCACATACCATTTTTGGTGTAACTGGAGGCTTGGAAGAAGCCTTTCAACAGCAGGAATTCAGAGTGTGGCTGCACTTTGGTTCCCTAAAGCCAAAAGCAAATGAACTGTGATCTCAGATCTGTTCAATAGAACATTGTATTAATTTAATTATTTTTTAAATTATGAAATCATACATAGGACAGTCTTTCCAAGTTCCAGATCGAGTTAATTTCAGTCATTACAGAGGCACACAGAGTTACTCAAACATGCAATTAAAATAACCTTACAGAGCTGCATTTAAATTGTATCATCACTCTGATGATATCCAAAGCAAAACATAAAATAAAGGTCAAACTAGAGAACACTATGGAGCAAATTAATACCCATGAAAAATGAGCACAAGGAAAACAAAACTATTCCCCAGTGAAAAATGGTAGCAGAGGATGTGGGAAGGGATGTTATTCCTCTCTTTTATTGCTGCTCATCTAACAGAGGAAAAGAAAGAGAAAAGGAACTTCAAAATTTCTAATGGTAAAAAGACAACCCTGCCTTACCACATAACAAGGAAAGAACAAGTTAGAAAAGAAGGTGCATGACCAAAATAGGACCTCAGTGCTTGCACATCTCCCTCTCAAGCTCCAGGACACACAGACCCTGCCATAGGTGATTTTATCTTTTTTTTCAGTTTTCTTAACAGTTTCTTACAAGGAAATAATTTTGTAATTGACTTAAGGCAAGGATTCCTTCTTAAAAACAACCAGAAAAAAGTCCTAATGCTTTGGTAATCTCTCTCTTAATCCTCTCTATACATTATCACTGGAAAAGACTTCAAAAACTGATTAATCCAAAGATAATTATACTGAATTGTTCACCAGTGAGGAATAAAAATGTATTGGAAGGCAGCTAATACACAGCATTTTCCTTAAAGAGATAAATTAAATATTCTTTCAAAATGCTTTCAGATGTATATATTGATAATAACAATAAAAGCTAATGGATCTCCCCTAAAAATCTCTAGCTGATTCCTTTCAAAAGAAAGTTTTTCTTAATTTTATAGAGTTTCTGCACACATTTGAGATGAGTCCAGGAATCTACCAACACATTTAATTATTTCTTCTGCAGAAATGTTTAGATAGCATGCCTATATCTGTAAGAAGGGAAAGACCTCCTTGTTTTTACAGAAAAAATATGTAATATGTTAGCCATAAATTAGCATGCTACTTTGAGTAGTAACCATGAAAAAATCAACCTTGATACAAAATTCAAATTATTCAGAAATACATTAATTTTAGATCCTGACCTTCTGGCTACGACTGCAGTGGAATGCAATTAACACTTTTCTGAGGCTCTCACAATGTATATTCAGAGGTTTTATGACTAAGTGATATATGAAATGATACAAGGGACTCTTTGAAGTACTGCAGACAAAAAAGAACATTGAAAAACAGTATCTGCCATGTTTACACACAAATATTCTGCATAAGCAAAGCCAAGCTAAACACATCACCAGGATAGTTTTTTTACAGGTTGTGAATTCAGACAAATATTATTGGCCTTACATTAAAAATAGCACAGAATGGCAGAAGCCTGTTAACAAACTAATGTTTTAGAACAAGAAAGTGAGGATGGAGTGTATTTTAAGGACTAATTTAAACTCTAGGGTCACAAAAGTCAGCAGAGTTTTCATAGTTATCAGTACTTGGGGTGGATGCTGGAAGAGTGGGAGTTGAGGCCCCAATTCAGGGGTAGGTAGGTGTGTACCCATGCGGCTAAACATGCTGAGATTTTTTATTTAAAAAAATCCAAGTACTTTTCATTTTAATAACTGAATTATCCTATTGCCAAAACCCAACACAAAGTGATTAACAATTGTGCATGTGCACCTAGGTTCTGTGCAATCATTTATGGACCGCTGTAGGATAATCAAGAGATGTACAAGCCAAAACAAGTATTTGTGACATTTTTGTCTTAGTATTTGCAGTCATTTACAGAAGTTAAGATAGGATCTTTTAATACTTGGGCTATAAAGGTGTGATTCACCAGGGCTCTTTACTACAGCATGGTCACCTGGAATTCAGGAATACTCAGCACCACCCTCCATAGGAAGGAGCTGTTCCAGACCAATGCTGGAGCAGCTGACGAACAGCCCAGGCTGGAAGTGCTCAGCTGCCCTGCTGGAGTGCTGCCACTTGCACAAATAATTAAGTATTTATTCTAACATGGCACAAACCCTCAAATCCTAGATAGCTGCACACTCTCTAAGGTTAGAAACCCAGTGTCTGTGTGTCTCACCCCTTAAATGTAAAGACTTAAGATCACACTAGGCAGGAGAAACTAACTCTCATGTACATTCTAAAAACTTCCAGTGAACAAATATTCACCCTTGTGATATTGTCCATTAGTTTGTTCCTAGAATTTAATTTTTTCTCATCCATAAGAAAGCAAGAACTAAAATTACAGTGGTTTTTTTTTATTGTACTTTTACTGACTATAGAAAACAAAACTCTTATAAAAACCAGGTATTTTTAAAAGCCATACCTATTTCAACTTTCACAAAAGAATCTGGAGAAAGGAAATTATGTGCTACATTTTCTTAATACATTATGCCTCCAGTGACCTTCAGCTCTGATGAAACTGCCACCACTCATTTGTTTAATTACTAATACAAAGCTCTGGATTAGTTAAAGAGCTTATGAACCCTTCAATACTTCACATACATTGTTAGAAGCAAAAACGTAAATGGCCTTCATTCATAGCATTTTAAATGCAGGTGACAATTCTCACAATGGCACTGTAAGAAAGCAGAAGAAATCACTCTCAATGGGTTTGAATGACACCAGGACAGAAGCTGGCATGTCCAGACCAGTGTGAGAGGCAAGGAGATGGTTGTGAGATGCCCACCACCACACAAAGGCATAAAGACAAACAGAAAGGCCCTTGTTCACACGTGCCTGGCAAAGAAGAGGTCCCACAAGGTCAGGGCCTGAGAGGGAGAGAGCTCCTTAGACAGAACCCCACAAGTGCAGGAGTGGGAAATGCCTTCATTGGAGACAGCCTGGCACCACTGCACTCAGAAATCAGTGTGGTGATGGGATGGTAGCAGGAGCTGCATAGGGGTACAAACCGGCAAAAGAAAAATTCTATGGGAAGATTCAGGCTAACTCTGGAGGAGAAAACCTTATCCTCCACTGAGTCATGTCCGCAAGCTGATTCCATGGTAAAATCCCACAGCTCAAACCACAAATGGATGTATTTGGCCAATACTCAATACTGGTCTTGTCACAGGATACAGAGCTCCAAGGTACTAAATATTATTGAAGCGCCGGAACAATATTTAATTTCTAAAGCTCACAGGTAACCCTTCAAGAAGATACTAAGACCAGGTGACTGGGTAACTCATTTCCTCTAGTGTAATTTCTAGCATGCTAAAGAAGTTGCTTTTTTTGGTAAGATCTTCCAAAAACTTAAAATGCCTGCCCACAATCTAAAGCTGGGGGAGTTGAGTCTTTGAAAGGTTAAAGGGCTTGTCCAAGACCTGTAAATAGCAAAGATAAATCTCCAAGCTCCATCTCTCCTCCCTTACTCCACCATCGTGAGTCAGAAATAATCCTCCACCAGAGCTTTATCCCAGGGATTACAGAAATTATTTTAAAAGACTGCATACGGGAAAAATACATAGATTTAGATTCTGACAGGAATTCTAAATACTTAGATTTTAAGAGAAATAGAGTTTCAGTTCCATCCTCTGCTCCAGTCATAGTCTCTCTTTTAAAAATCAAGAAACTCGTTTCAAAATAGCCAAGATGAATAAACAATCTTTTCAGCACAGCAGCAAATCAGGTAGATGGATGTCTTAAAGATATGAGTTCCAAGTTTCACATCTCATTACTGCCTACAGCCCTCCAGTCTCAATCCTGACAACAGCCAATAGCTTTTATGAATAAGCATGTTCTGGAACAGACGCTGGACTACGTGGCTGATAAACAGACAGATAAGATGGAACAGAAATAACAAAACGTCAAACATCCATTTACCACAGGTACCAGCCCAGGAGCCTGCAGTAATGTTTACGCAGATAACAAAGCAAAGATCAAAAAGAAAGCTATGCAAATAGTTTGGTTCTATTATTTATTATAAGATTTTGGCTTTGTAAATATAAATTAAATACAAATGTACAGCACTGCCAAGGAAATAAATTATATTAGATAGCTATACATTAATATAGTCCAGTAAACTAGTCTAAGGAACAAATCTAGCCGTAATTCAGTCAAGAATCTGTACAGAACCATACTATTAAATTTCTACGGTATGTAAAGAATACAACATGTTTAAGCAATACAGTTCTTCAAATCATATAAAAAGCAAAAAGACTGCAAACTCCTTAAGCAATGTTACTAATTTATCATTGTTACAGCTTAAGAATGTAGCCACATCACATAAATTGCTTCTCCCTCGTGTAGTATCTTTGAATCACTCTATTTGAAAAAAAAAAAAAAAATCCAAACTGCATTACAAAGAGACTGCACTTTTATAGCACAGGAGGTAGCAGACGGTGAAACAAGAAATAATATAATGGCATGAAGAATTATGCATTGGACTTATCATTTATATGATAAATAACAAGTGCACAAAAATTTGAGACACTCGATTGTTTCTCTTGAAGAAAAAAAATCTGTCTGGTATAGGCCAGCCAGTTGGAAGACACACAGATTTTTCAGTAATTCTGAAATGAAAGTAGTCAGTAACAGCTAAAATGTATCTCATACTACAAAATTCCTTCCTACCAATTTTGGGATGTTACAAGGTGTACATCTACTTCAATTAAAAACAGGATAAAGATATTCAGAATCCTACACAACAGCTTTGCCTTCCCTGGATCTCACCCAGAAGGAGTAGTAGACTTCCATCATTTTTTCTCTCATAGTTCAAAAAATGCTGGATTTCTCTTCCACTCAATTATACATTTCTCTGAAAATCTTTATTGTCAAAAAACAAGAAGACAAAGAACAAGGGAAACATTGGGACACTTAGTTTCCTTAAGGCAATTCATCACATTGATACAATTTTTCTACCCTAAAGTCTATTTCTCCCACATTCACGGCCTGCTCACTGCTCTTCTCCTTAGCCATAGTATTCAAGTACTTCTCTGCTGACTTCAGTTTATTTTAGTCATTTTCCCACACCAAAAGCCTTCTCAGTCGTCCAACTGATTTGCTGTAAATTTTTATGGATTATAGACCACCTCCCTGACATCCTCCCCTCTTCTTCTTATATCTTGTTTCCTGCAGTCGTGGGAAAGGGATACAAGATGTTTCATCTGTGCTCTGCCTGATTTTCTTGAAGGTCCTTACTGCCTTTTATTTCCCACTTGCCAGAATCTCAAAAAGCCCAAAGATTTTGTAAAAAGCAGTACTAATTAATAAATCACAAATATTCTTTTAAATCACCCCAAAACCGCTTTGAAAGTTTAGTGTATATAGTGAACATGAAAATGCTAATTAGAAGGCATAAAAAATAAACTGACTTATGTTTTTAATTGGCCATAGCTAACTGTTAGAAGAAAGCAAGCAACAGAAGTACATATTGGAAAGCAAATCTCACTATTTAAAAATGCAAAAGTTCTTTTTATTGGGAGTGTTTTAGCTGCTGTTTCAAGTAAGTTACATGAGGAAATGTGAAAAGTAATTATATTGTCTCCATGTATTCAATTTTTTTCCTTAATTCAGTATTTTTAATAATTTAAGATCCTAGACAAGAAAATTTTCTTCTCAGTCTACTTTCTCCTGTTTTTCTTTAGAAAAGGAAAAGCTTGCGTAAAATCTGTGAAACTATTTTTTGAGAAAGAATTAAAACAGACTGCCTGACCTGATAAGCCCTCTGGAAGACTCAGCTAAAAGTCTGATAAATTGCAAAGCTGAGCTGCAGGAAGATTGCACTGACTATTCTGGTACTAAGTCTCCTGTCATATGTGCCACTCCCATCTTTTTTAAGGAGAAATGACAGTGCATGGCCAGTTGCTGACAGTCAGCTTCAACAGTATAGCAGATAAATTTGTCTAAGAAAGTCTGTCCTGCAGGTATGCCCAAGTTCACTTCCTGGCAGTGCTACAGCTTTGCTGTGACACCAGGAATGTTCCTTAACTGGTTAAAAAAATTCTATCTATATTCTTTAGATTTCATTAATCATCTTTGTTTTTTGTAAAGTGGATAAAACACCAACATACACATGCTGATTACTGAACTCTTCAGTCATTCTTGAACGACGGATATTCAGATTCAATGAGTGAATACTGAAGAAGCCATTCCTGTTTAATTACACTAAGAAATCCAAGAGGGTGTTTCCAAGTGTAGGGCTCATGTTCAACAGCACAAGCACCCTCTGAGCTGAAGCCTGAAACCAGACAATTTCTGTAACAATATTCGGTTCTCTCAGCTTGTTGATGACAACAGAACTTCTGATGTCACAGCAAAAAGTAAAAAATGGGCTATGAGCAAATGTAAATTGAAACACATTTCAGTCCTCCCAGAGTTGAGACATTCACTCTGAATGAAAAAATAGCATTACAATGCTGGTAAGAGAATTGCTAGCAAGATTAGTCGTCTCTTAGTGAAGATTTTAAGGAAGGTATTTGTCTTGAGGAAGATGATGCAACTTCTCATGACATTCCTTCCCAAGTTATAAGCAGTTACTCAATTTCAAAGTAACATTAATTTAGTTACTAAGTATAAAATTTGCTAGTTTTAGGGTAGCACTTTCTTTAAAACAAATCAGAAAATCACAGTAGCAGGTGTTTTTCACTATTTCTACTACATAAGCACAATTCCATCTCCTGGTACTGTGGGGGTACCAGCAACTTGAAGTTCCAGCCATTTTTACAGAGATATTAAACAATTTCGCACATTAAATCTGCTAGCCTTTTGCTTTTGCACTTGCCTTCATTGTTATCAATACCACTTTCTCTCCATCTCTTCTTCTAATTTTCTATTCTTCTAGTGCTAAAAGTATTGGCATATTATCTTTATCTCCCTCTGTCTTAGAAGCAGACCTGTTCACAGAATGAAATGGAAGTGTATGCCTTAGCAACTGTTCCCCTCTAATTTATACTCCAAATGCCTCGTAATACAGCAAAGTGCTGATACTGCTACTTTACAGGGAGGAAACCATGCCACAGAGGAGTATATTCAGAATCTGTTACAAGCACAAAAATGAGACTGGTAAATCATTGCAGAAACCTGATGAGTTATTCTCACCAGCCCATGGTGGGCAGCCACAGCTCCTGGCTCACAATATTTCAGGTCCAGTTCCCATGAGGCTGCCAGTCATGTACCTGGCAGCAGAGCCATGCTGATGCCCCGAGGGCTGAATAAACTCAGGTCACTGGATTTGGAAGAAACCAGTCGACAAGGGTTACTGAAGCAAACCCTAGCACGCAACACTGAGACAAGTCTCAGCCTCCATTCTGGGAGCTCTCAGCTATCCAAAGCATAGGGTATAGCAGTTTTGGCTCATATCCACATAGGAATTTTAGTGTGCAATCCACAGGGTGAGAGGTTTGGCCATATTTGCCCTACACAGTAAACACTTAAAAGCAGTCACAACACAACATGTGTGATATAGACATCATGGCAAGTTCCTTTACTTGAAGTGCTCATGTTCAGATCCTACAGCCTGGCTTCCAATCCACACTTACCCATACTGGCTGTGTGTTGTCATCCTCACGCTATTAGTGTGTCTTAAGTAGCTTTTTACTCTCTTCCACAATCACCTCCCTCTAGACATATTTGTAGAGATCATAAGAACCACAGGGGTTGATCAAAGACACATTTACTGAATTCCTGGTGCATGACATGAAGCTACTCAAATATATGGGATACTCCAGGGCTGAAGATGGAGAAGGTAACATATGTAACCACAGAGTTTCAACCTCTCTGTTGGAACACCAATGTCAAAGTCTAATTCACAACAAATCTAAATGCTTGATTATTAATATAAGCAGGCTGTAAAAAAAATGTAATAAAGATTAGGTATTTTAACTGACTCAGCAAACAGACCTGAATGCTTCCACCAGATGCCTTCCCATCTAAGACACCTGCAAGGCCCACAAATACCAGTTCTTTCTCTAAATCAAGCTCTGACTAGAAGAACTGATTCTGCTACAGGGAATCTGGAGAATCTTTTAATTTGAAGACACCATTAAATATCCTGAGCCTTTCTGCTGCGCTGAGGAGAAGGAGTCCTAAGGAGAAATCTGTCCTTAGCTTGGGGTGGCTAAATTAGTGTTGGCTAATTGAATCCTTGAAGGCAAGGGTCTCTAGCCTTTGGGATCAGGAACAAACCTCAGCTGAGCAAGTTACAGGAATTAATTTAAGGAAGACTGACTACACGTTTGTGCTCCTGCCTGAAAAGTTTGCTGTAATCCACTTTAGTTGATGGGGTAGAGAAAAGCAAATAAGCTGGGCCGAGAGCTCTCACAGTACCTACAGCACATATTCCTCTACACTCAATTTCGAGAAAGCAAGGCGAGAAGAGTGGTGAGTACTCCATGGTGAGTAGCAGCTGGATAAGGTTATTAATGTTTTTTCCGCAAACCACCCTGGCTGAGGATCTTGTAGCCTTGAACGTTTTTATGCCCACAGCACTTTGTAAGATTTTTTTTTTTCTTTTTTTTTCATTTTACAGTTGGGGAACCATTACACAAAAAGCCGTGTCTGGAAGGCCTAGCTAAGGTACCCAACTTCAGCACCACAATTAACAAGGTGTGCAATTTAGGAAGTCTGGTAAGTGGTTTTTAGCCTTTGCTCTCCGTGAAATCAAAATAGTTACACTCAATAACTAACACTGTCCAGGCAATTCTGCTGTAAATAGTCCTGGGCACCTCCAGTTAGCTTACAGTCAATGCACTATTTTGGTGACTTTATGCAAAACAGAAACAGTCCCCATCACAAATTTCTACTATAGACAAAAATAACATGAGCACATTAAGCTGCTTTCCCCTGTCGCCCCTGATGAACTTCATATGGCAACCAGACCAAAGGCCCATGCTGAGCCCCCGAAGCTGAATGTGAAACGGAAATATCACAAAAAAACACTGCCAGCATCCCAGAACATGACTCACACTGCCTAAGTACCAAATCACTACATTTAGAAGATTCTCGTCTGGTTATTTTGTGTGGATAGATCAAGCACTCTGAAACTCCATTTGCTGAAGGAAGCAGACTGAGCACCAGGGCTCCTAACTTGGTAGTGCTAGTTAACTTCAGGCAAGTCACTGCATATCTCTACACTACCGTTTCCAAATGCAAAACTAATTACACTAATCCCTTTTCTGCAGCACTTAAACATCTATGGATGAAAAGAATTATCCTAAGAATATTAGAGCAAAGAAGTAAAATACTGGGCCATGTCTCATCTGTCAATCTATCCCTCCTGACAAGTAAAAACTCTTAGACACAGAAATTACTACAAAATGCTCTTTAAAATTGACGGACCTTCCTGAGCAGAGTAAAACGCTAAGGGAAAACCACTGAAACAAGAGAAGGAAAGATGTAAACTGTCCTAAGGGCCAGATTTTCAAAGATGTCTGAAAATAGATATGAGGCCCATATGTGATGAGATTTTCAGAACCAACATTTATTCAGTCCTGTTAACATCAATTGCAGCTAATTAGTGCTGCCTTTGCAGACAACTGCAACTTTAATCACTCTGATCATTGAAAATCTGACCCCAAGTAAACAAACTAAAACAACACTGTTTAATGTTGCTTGTATGACTACTGTGGAAAACTTCTTTAGACAGAAATGTGACTTTTGAACTGCAGTTTAGCAATCCTTAAATACTAATGAGATCATGTGCTGTTTTGTCTTGTGATAATTTTTTCCTATTAAAATCTTGTTCTTTTTTTAACCTAATAAGCACATCACTAGTCTAAGCACGTTCATTGTTCAAAGTTTAAATTTACAGCTAAAATAAAGAGAGGTTGCTTACCAATAACCAGAATTGTTTGAGACATGAATTCTTCATGTATATTCAAACTACTGGGCTACATATATGTCCTTTCACTTAAGACTAGTTTTGTATCTTTGCAATGAATAAGTGTATAAGGTACTGACTGTGCCACTTTTGGTTTCCTCCCTACCGTAGAAAGAAAACTCAGATAAATTCAAAAAATTCTGAGGGAGAACAAAGTTATCAAAATAGAAAACATTCATGTGAACTAAACATATTTTTTAAAAGGTGCCTGTTGGTAAATCAGCTCTTTTTCTATTTTGAGTGCACTAGTACAGTTTATCATAGTGACTTCAACAGCTACACCTGGCCACTAAGCACCTGAGGGCATGGAGTCTTTTACAGAAACCATTCTAGCACTAAGAGCATATGGTGAAGCTACTGATGGAGCTACAGATAGCACCACCTCCAGTACCTCAACTATTTCTTAACAATGTTTTGTTCTCTAGAGAAGTACTCTGTAGTGACAGTGGGAGATTCATCTTAGCAGTCTGATAGCAAATTTTGACACAGTCTCCAACTGACTTCGACAGTCTGTATGGAAATGGCTGAACTGTTAAACCCCCCAGAAAACACACAATGAATAGCCTGAAGCATTTAGATGTGTGAATATAGAAGTAGACAACCCGCAACACAAAAGTATAAAATAAAAAATTCTGCTTTAGAGGCAGAACACCAGCAACAAAATTTTGAGTTTAAGTAAAACCGGCTGATTAAAAAGTCTAATTCTACTATGATTTGAGATAGAAAATGAAGAATGCTATTCATAAGAACATATGTGTCTCCTGCAAAATCCTCTGAGGAAGTGGCCTTGATGAAAGCAGAAGTAGTAAACACCAAGCCCAAGACCTTAATGAGGCTAAGTGAGAATTCAAACTCTTTTAGCCTTAAGCAGATATTCCATAACAGCTTTAATAAACGATAGAGAAGAAGGGAAAAAAAAAAGGTTAAGAAGCCACATGGATCTCATTCCCATAATGTGCAGCATGTGGATGCTGGATGGCTTTCCTCGTTGAATTATTCCTGATTTTGTTTCATAGGAAAAAGTACACAGATGACAAAAAAATATCCAACTAGA
>WEIT01011909.1:0-35838 GCA_013389985.1 Dryoscopus gambensis | reverse complement strand
ATCCTAAAGTATTCTCATTCACAAGTTTGTTCAGCCAGAAGTAGGAATTCAACCCTCAATTGATTCTTGGTAAATACTATGTACTTGCACAAGCTATCTAAATAGGCATAGGATTTAATTCTGTATTATAAGACTTTTCCTAAAACACAAACTGTTCAGAGAGACCTACAGAGCATCTCTTTTTTAAAAACTCCTCCATTGGTAGGAAGGCAAATGTTAAAATACAGATAAGTAAACCACCATCTGCATTTAAATGAAAGAAAATGAATGCCCTGGAGCAAGTTCTAAAAAAGAACATTAAATCAAATTACTGAGGTTCACCACAGTTGCGTGCACCATTGTGGTATCTGTACATTTCACATCTTCACTGGACTGTGTTACACTTTGTGCAAAGTCCACCATTGATCCTAGAGAGTGTTAGAGCAATCCCAAAAGTCCTACACAGTTCTATGTGCATATCTGCACCTATTCTATAAAAAAATCCTACAGCAGCTATTCACATTGTGGTATAGACATGCTTAAGACATGAAGAGCAGAATGTTTTCTGTATAATGTGAAAAGATTCATTTGTTTAGTTATATTAAAGTTATACTTAGTGTTGTTTGAACTTATTTAACCTATTTTTTCCCAACTTTCTTTCCTGTACATCTTTTAGAATCTGCTTTTCTCATACCAGCCCCCTCAGTCTTCCAGCAGATTTTCAGTTTCCCAGACAGGAGACCTCACCATCACCAATGTCCAGAGATCTGATGTTGGGTACTACATCTGCCAGACTTTAAATGTTGCAGGAAGTATCATAACAAAAGCCTACTTGGAAGTTACAGATGGTAAACATAGATTCATTTTATCATTTCCAAGTTTTTTATTTTTATTTGAAGACAGTGCAGTAATGTGACACTACTTTGAAATCTGTTTTGCATAAATGTGGATTGCATGTTTCTTTGAACATAAAAATCCTGTTTTGGCCATCTCTGTCAGGGGTTTAAAATTCTGGATAATGTGTAACTCCATATTTCCATTTTGTATTTGGTAAGTATATTCAGTTTATGTATTTTTGTCAGATCTGGTCATTTTTATCTGACTATTTTTTGGCTTCCCCCACTGCATTTAATTTACTTTCAGATTGCCTACTGCATGGTTCTTTATCCCTTTTATTGTGTGGCCATTTGCTTAGCATTTCCATTTACCTGTTTTTTCCCCTGTTTCTTAATATTATGTTTTAGCAAGGAAAAAAATATTAACCTATATGGAGATCAGCAGAAAAACATTGAAATTATACATCCCCTTTTAGGAGTAGTTAGGAAAAAAAATAAAATGAAAAAGCTACAGGGAGCATGACTACAAGCAGTAACACATGCTGATGTGAGGTCTGTTTGCCAATTATCAGAAATATTTCTTATTTTTAGCAGCAGAGATACACAGGGAAAATACTAATCTTAGCATTTACAGAGAAACAGGATAAGAGCAGAGAATTTGAGCAGAGGGAAGCTGTTGTCTGAGAATAGTTTTCATAAAATAGCCCTTTGCCCTACAGAAAACATAAAAATAATAAAGCACTAGAAACATGCAGTGAACCTGTAGGATAAAATTGTTTATTTATCTCCCCCTCCCCCCAAACTGAGATTGGAGGAATAGGACTACCTCCCTTCTGGTTCCTCACAAGTTGTAAGCCATATTTCCTAATCCTCTTTTCTTCCATTTTTTTCAATGGGGAGAAGGCCATGGCAAGGTGAGAAATAAATGTAAAATAGAAAATTAAGAAAGTTAAAATGGTTTTCTGCTAATGACCTATGCCATCTGAGTGTGGAAATAATCAGTTTAAATGCATTTTCTTTACTATATGCTCTGGATTGATCTGATGAGTAGCTGTTTTTTGTAATATCTTGGGACAGTTTATGGTACTTTTCTAAAAGTGAAGGCAGAATATGCTGAGTATTCCTAAAGGTATTAGAATACCTTTATGAATTGTTTTCTTGCAGGTAGGAGGAGTTGCCATCAGCTTCAGTGGCACTTAAATTAGCCATGAATTTCAGTGTCATTAGATTTCTCCTATAAAGTACAGATCAGTCAACTCCTTACCTTTGCCAACTGCAAAGCTCTTTACAAACTTATCAAAGTCAAATGCAAATTATTAGTGGGCTTATTTTGACTGTCTCTGCAGAGAAAGATCGTAATGGCCTCAAAGGGTGTAGCAACAGGCTGGGACAGGAACTAAAGGGTAAATAATGCAGTTGAAAACAGAGTGTCCTTTGAACATGCAAATGAAATTATGGGAGTTGGAATTTAGCCAAAAAAAGCAGTGCTAACATCCTGTCTGCTGTTACGAAAAGTAATTTAGAAATATCTGATGTTCACGAATTATCAGAACTTCAGGTTTATATTTCAGCTACCAAACCAGTTCTTAAGTTATGTGAGCCCCGTGCCACTGCTGAACAGATTTATGACATTTAAAATTATGGCTATTTTCAGATCATCAATCCATGTCATCTTGGATGGTACAGGTAGAGCAGATCCCTGAAACACAAGTTGACTTTTACTTCTTTTTTGGATAATGGAAGACAGTCATTCTTTTTTCTGTGAATGCTGAGACCGGTTTCTACTTTTTTGTGCAGTATAATTAAATAACCTATCAAAAGCATTTAATTTCCATTGTGTGAAAGATGCATTATAATTGACATAGACACACTGTGGGATTTTCTTTGTGGCTTTGAAGTCATCATAAAAGTCAGAAACTACTGGAAAAATCTTTTGTAGATGAAATTTTTCCAATATAGTTCTATCCATTTGCATTTGCTTTTCCCTACCTGCTGGGCATCTCACGATTAGGACACAGCTCCAAGATGAGTTGGTGGCACATAAAAAATGGTTATTTAGGCAGTAGGTATTTGTCAGGTTGTCCCCTGATTGCCTGCCTCATTTTTCTCTGTCTTCAAATGCTGGAAGTACAAGATGTGTTATACAGGCTTGCCTCTGGTAAAAGATGGAAAAGGTGAAATCTGTGCCTTGCCAAAGAATCCGGGAAGTCCTTTCTTTTTCCATTATCACTTCATAAAGACATTGGACTTAGAGAGTGCCTGGAGGATACCACTGTGTAATATGCAATACTTTCTCTGTTCTGAAAATACCGTGTTGTGTATCATTTTAAACTTCCGTAGCTGCACATGATTATAATGCACCCCGCCCTGAATAATGCATGCCTCCAACTTTAATTACTTGTTTAATTATTTTTAGTTTGTTTCAAAGCCTCAAGCAACTGCTGTTGCTTGGATGATTAGAAAATTGCTTCCAGTTGCAAAAATGTCTTTCCTGTTGTTCCTCCTGGCAGTGATTGCAGACCGGCCTCCCCCTGTCATTCGGCAGGGTCCTGTGAATCAGACTGTAGCTGTAGATGGTACTTTAGTACTGAACTGTGTGGCCACAGGCACTTTAATGCCCACCATCCTCTGGAAAAAGGATGGGATCCTCATTTCCACCCAAGACTCTCGCATCAAGCAGCTGGAGACAGGAGCACTGCAGATCCGATATGCCAAGGTAGCCTGAACTGGCAAATGGGTTTTCTGGTTGTTTGTTTCACCTTGTGCCTTCACCTCCAGGCATTTTTGATGTAGTAAACCTTACATTTAGAATAAATGAAAGGTTGCATAAATGTACTAAAATATTTGATACTTCATGTTTTCAGATAGTACAATCTTTATGCTTAACACCTGCCTAGGGCACATTATTTCAGATTTCATAATGAAAAATGCTGTTAAGAGGTATTAATTAAGGGAATTATTTGGTACTTAAGACATGAAGGGGAGTGTATTTCAGTAAGACAAATCATTACATTATTTGGGCTTTAGCACTAACAGATTAAAATGATCTAGTTAATTCAAATGTTTCTAAAGAAAACCTTTGTTTAGCATATGCAGTAATAGAGCCGTGTACACAGCCTCTTCAGAAGAGTTCTTAGTGTTTAAACATGCTCACTCACCAGTGTAACATAGCTTAAAATGGTTAACCATCTGTCAAATACCTGGCTTCCTCAGGGAGTTATAGTACCTGGCCAGTATTGCTGTTGGTCATGCGTTGCACACTTTAAAATGTTCTAAAATGTGAAGTTGTAGCGTAGTGGCTGTTCTCTGCTATCTTTTCTGTGGTTTGAAATGTAGTAATTTTTTTTAGATTAGGCTGAATACATCACTCTACAGTATTCCCTAGAGTTGCCCTGCTGCCAATTACAAGTTAGGCTGCGTTAGGGCTTGAACCTCTGATTTTTGATCACTTCTTTTCAGCTCATCTGCTGAGGCTAGGACCTGAGGAGGATAGCATTTCTTTTTTGGGGAAAAAAAAGAAATTCTTTTGAAATGTGATTAAGTCACATATGGACAAATAATCCAACATTCAGAACTGGATGAGGATAGCATATGGAGATTCTTTTTTGGGTCTGCTGTAGAGAGAAATTTATACTAACACAGGGAGCCCCCTATGTACCCTGTGCAATATTTAGGCTTTGCTTTAAGGATGACATGTTCTCCCGTGCTCCAATCCTGATAAATCCCCAGGCATTATTTATGTAGAAGGTTGACAGTTGCATGGGGTCTTGGCATCTGAGTTCTTTCTCAATTTCTTTGTTAGGACCTCTGCAGAGTAAGGAATAAATGCTACAGGAAATGGCCTTCAGTTTGCTCATTACAGATTAGTTAATATTAAATTAGAATCTGCAGCATTTCTGATTCTTTTGTGACTGCTTAGAAATAAATACCCATTTTTGTTTTGTTAAAATTGTACCTTCTCATGGAAGAAGTTTCTGGTGCGAAGTTTTTGCAGGCTAATACATTTATCCATATTCATGGGGGAACACAGAGAGCCGTAATTACTTTTCTAGCCCGCTGAGTGCCTGATTGTTGCAAATATTTATTCTTCTCCTCTCCCATTCAGCTGGGCGACACCGGCCGGTACACCTGCATTGCTTCAACCCCGAGTGGCGAAGCGACATGGAGCGCATACATCGAGGTCCAAGGTAAATCCATCAGGGTTTCCTCCGTGTGGAGAAAATACATGAAGGAGAACCAGCAACTGAAATGCAGAAGTTATCTGACTCTGCCATAAATTGCCAGTGCAGATGTGAGCAGCATTTAGCTTACAGCTGCTTCCTGTCCATACTCAGCATTTCTCTCTCCTTTTGTTAGAGTTTGGAGTCCCAGTGCAGCCACCAAGACCCACTGACCCAAACTTGATTCCTAGTGCTCCATCAAAGCCTGAGGTTACGGATGTCAGCAGAAATACAGTAACGTTGTCATGGCAACCTAATTTGAATTCAGGTGCAACACCAACCTCTTACATAATTGAGGCCTTCAGGTATATGAGTCTCATGTGATCTGTCTGTGTGTTTACATGTAATGTGTTGCTAAAGAGCCACGTGCTAACCTGCTGTTGTGTGTTTTATCCTTAGCCATGCATCAGGGAGCAGCTGGCAAACTGTAGCTGAAAATGTGAAAACGGAGAGTTTTGCAGTTAAAGGGCTAAAACCTAATGCAATTTATCTCTTCCTTGTGAGAGCAGCCAATGCGTATGGGCTGAGCGACCCAAGCCAAATATCTGATCCAGTGAAAACTCAAGGTAAGTTTTGGATACTGAACCTTTTGGGTGTCCATAGCAGCTGTCGCAAGTTGACTAAGCAAAACCAGATGCAGGAATTCTGGTAGCTTTGGATTCTCTACCTATCCTGGCTATAATACATACTGCATAAAATACAGTGTTTAAACTTGCATTTCTCTGTAACATAGACTCTGAC
The DNA here is from genome assembly GCA_013389985.1 of Dryoscopus gambensis. Lineage (NCBI taxonomy): Eukaryota > Metazoa > Chordata > Aves > Passeriformes > Malaconotidae > Dryoscopus > Dryoscopus gambensis. Next base: position 30,062 of record WEIT01011909.1, on the reverse strand, counting down.
AGCATGTTGCATTGCCTAAGGGAACCCTAGTATCTCTTATCCAAAGATAGTTACAGCTTGCAGAATAGCTCTTGCTAGCAACCAAATTAATCCCTGTTTTTTTTAAGTTCCCACACAAATCCTCAAATTCCATGGAAATGTTATTACTATGTCCAGTGAATCAAATAAGGCTTAAGACTGAGACAGGGAGAGAAACAGCATGTAATCTAAGTTGATTTCTGCTGCATTAGGAAAGAGAAAGTTTGAAAATTTGAAGGAATTTGGCATCATGAACCAGTAAAGAGGTTTTGGCAGTATAAGTATTTCCATAGTACAACTGTTGGAAGTAAAAAGGGTAGAAAGCAGTGCTTACAGATAGCCAAGTGGAAGAAAAGTCTGGGTAGAAGTGAATGAAGGAGTCATCCACTGACTCCAGCTGTGACTGAGGTCCAGCTATGGACTGAGTCCAGCTGCGTAAAATTAAAACTACCTTTGTGTTCACTCTAGCCAATAAATGACACTTAGGATGATGTACAGGGAATAATGCATTGCAGCTCTGAAGCCTGCATTTTTCCAGTAGAAAAGCTTAAATTCTTAAAAAACTAGACACACTCTTTTTCAAAGAAAAAGTGATAGAGATAGTTTTTTTTGTTTGTTTGTTTTTCTGATCTTCCTACTTACTGGAGAAACTGACCCACTGGCTTATTAAGAGTGTCTGTGTTGAATGTTTGTTTCTTTGTTTGCACAAGTAAGTACATGTTAGTTTTTGAAAGGAAGTTCTCTAAAGGAAACAAAGTTTTTCTTTGGTGACTTCTCATGTTTTCTGTAGTTGGTCGGAAAGCAAGTCTTTCTCATCTCCCCTGGGTAGTGGCCAGTTTCACGTTGCTGTCTTTTGGTATTATGCATTTCTCCTGATGGGTGACAATTTCAGTGGATAGGTATAGACAGCAGAGTCACAGCCCCATGGAAAATCAGGATTGCACAGGTTCCCGAGTCTGTTACCAAGGAGAGATTTAGTAACCTTTTAGTGATTCCTGATTTCTGGGAATAGAGCTGCACGAGCCTGTTTTTCATGTAGTATAGTTTCATTTCTGGAGGTGAGAAGAGGTATTGTGTCTGTCCCAAACTAACTGATCACTGAGCTAATTCTGAGAAACAGCAAATGTTCTTTTCACTCAACTGAATGGTTTATAATGACATGGAAAAGCTTCACTGTTCTCTGGGTACCTAGTAGAGCTGAAAACCCAAGAGCCACAGAATACATCAATGAAAGTGACAACTAACACATAAAATTTTCTCCAGTCATAGGAAATGTAATCAAGTGTCAAGTTCTTTAAAGCGGTTCTGCTCCTCTTCCAATACCATTTCATTTTTGTTTAAGTTGTGGTCTATCTAAGCAAAAATTTCCCAGTTCACTTTTATCTAGAGGGTGGTATAGTCTAGTCCTAAATGCATGTTCAGTCCACAAACGAAGATGAAGGTAGGTTACTACCTTCAGTGCCTTCATCCCTTCAGTACTACCTTCCTACTGCCTTCATCTTTGCACTTTTACAGACATTAGCAACCACACTCTTGGGTGTTTTCACTGGAAAAGTCTAGGAAGCTTGGAGCTGAAACAAGAGAGCACACGCACCATTGTGTAGCACAGATGTGCAAATGCCTGAGCCTGGGAATAGCGTGATGCACATTGCAGATGACTCATCTTTTTTGACTAGCAAAGCTAGAACTAATTAGTCCACGGGCTTTCCTGTTACATTCTGAGCAGGGTGATATTTAGGCAATGCTCCCAAACAGAAGCTTTTATCTTTAATGCTTTCAAACTCTGGGAGGAGGGAAATACTGTGATAATGGACTGTTTGCAGAACATACTACATGGGGATATAGCAGTGACTCTGTGGAGGCTTTTTTTGGTTTTGTTGTTACTGAGGTTGCTTGCTAAGAATCCAGATTTGTCACTCACTGACTACACATTAACCTCAGTAGTAATCACTGCAAGAACTTTTCATGAATTTCCAGTCATAGCGTTTTAGCCATAGTCAGCATGGTATTTGTTTAAAATGAAGTGATCAAGGAGTGAGATGTGAACTCAGAACAGAAACTCTGTTACTCTTCTTTCCATAGTACATGTTTTAGATGCCCTCTTAGTGATTACCCTGTAAATTTTACACATCTGACAGTCATTCCATTTCAGTTAAATATGCTTTCCAAGGGCTCAATATGCAAAAAATATGTGTTTTCATGGTACCATTGCGTGTTTTGAGAGGAATTTGTCCCTTCATGCATATGAATAATGCTTCCAGCTATAGGATAGACCAAATATCAGATGATCCAGACAGCCCTCAGCTGCGCTCTGCCTCCTGTTTACAGAAGCTTCTTGCCATTAGAGAAGCTGCAGCCAAATGACTTAATTTTTCTTTTCTCTGGTTGTTAGCATTATTTTGTAGTAACACCAAGTAAGTTTGTCATGAATTTATCTAAAGATACAGCTTCTGCTTTTGCTGTACTTTATACATTATACATACTTTATACATATATATTCTTTATGTCCTGGTCTCTTGGAATTGGCAGTGGGCAATAGAACATTTTCTCTTCCCAGCAGGAGAGAATAAAGAGATGCTGCTGAAGCTATTTACCAAAGCCATCCTTGAGTGTGGTGTGTCTTTTTGTGCAGCATTATCCCCATGTTTCCCTCTGTCATAGGAAGTGCAGTGACTTGAGTTGGTACTACCTAAGCGTTGGTGATTTGTTCAAGAAAATACTTCATGTAGTTTTTTCTTACATGATCAGGAAGTACTTGGGGTAAACTTTATTAGTGATTAGCATCACATACTTCCTGACATACTCATTTGTATTTACATGTACTTATTTCAACAATGATGTGTACTTGTGAGAATGGAATCTTAAATTATTGCAGATGTTCCGCCAACAAGTCAAGGTGTGGATCACAAGCAGGTCCAGAGAGAGCTGGGTGACGTGGTGCTACATCTGCACAATCCTACTATCCTTTCTTCCTCCTCAATTGAAGTTCATTGGACTGTGAGTATAAATCTGTGTCCTGCTGGTGGTTACATGTACTGCTGAGATGTACTGCTTTGACTGCAGTGGGGCCACGCTGAAGGAGGCTGTGTAGTTTGTATGCCTGCAAATGTTTTTCTCTGGGGAGAGTGCTACTTGGGCTCTGCTTTTCTGCTTCATTAAATTTTGTCTCATTTTCTCCATCCTTGTCTCCATAGAGAGTGCTGTTTACACGATGATGAGGGTTTCAGAGTCCTCCTCTGGAAACCAAAGGAGTGATCAAAGCCCTCCTAAGTCATATCATTTGAAGCCTTTGCACTGCCTTCAGTAGGACATGTATCAGTCGCTTAATGAGATAACGTGGGCAATTCCCTGTCTGTCAGTCACCTGTAGAGAGAAATACTGCATAATTCTGTTTGAAAGCGCTACCTCCATGCTACAGGCACACTGACAAACACACCCAAATCAGATAGCCCCCTCTGAACCTATCCTTTCCTACGGTGCGCTGAGTACGCGTGGTGCAGGGAGAAGAGATGAAAAAGGCAATGTCATATTGATGTTGCTCTGGCAGCAAGAAAGCAGGAAGTTGGCCACGTGAAGGATAGAGAAACCGAGGGAGTGAGGAATGTAACTCAAAGATCAGTCTTAAAATGGAATGCAGAATTAAGAAAAAGTTGGGGACGTAATTATACCACGTACAGAAATAAAACCATAAAGAGTGAGGTTTGAGGTCTTTGTAGGACTTCCATCTGAACATTCCAATATGTTGGCAGGGATAGTGTGGGACAGCACGGGCTGTAGCTCCTGCCATGCCATGGCAGAATATTTTGAACAGGAACAAAAGGCATTTTGACTTTGTAGAAGAGCCATAGCCCAAAAGAGTCCTGATCCACGACCAGGGCTCCTCGATGCTGCAAGAACACCAATAATATCTGCTGTGTTGCACAGTAATTACACTCTCACCTGCAGCACGGCCACCTGCAGCAGGCAATCTCCTGTTTTAACTAATACATTAAAACATCTTTGAGGTTCCTTGCAAATTTTGTTTGACCTTTACTTACAGAACAACCTTTTCCAGACAGGCAGCTTTTGTCAGTCTCTTGGGTGGCCTGTGGCTTCTCTGCAGTTTCAAAAATAAGCATTACCTCAGTTTCAGCTAACACATGCATTCTTTATGTGATTATTAAAAATGAAATGTGTTGCTCTTTGGAGTAAAATTGCAAGCACATAGTTTTATTATATCACTGTATGAGATTTTTGAAAACGGGGAAAATCGGATGCACTTTAAAAATTTTATTGTGGTTGTTACTGGACTTCCTTATTCATCAGAAATTGAAACCAGTAGTTAAAAAAATAGTGAATGCTCTGCGACAGATCACTTGTATAAGGTAGCTTTCTGTTTCAGCTATAGCCAAACATACTGGATCTGCCCTCGTTTACATTCAGATCTCTGTCTCCATACATTTGGTATAAAATTGCCTTAGTTTGAAAAGCACTCAGGACCGTGGAGCATCAGCTTGATCTGTTTTTCCAAGTCTCATCCATGTTACCATACTGAGTTTTATGTTCCCTCTTGGAACCTGGCCCTTTCCTTCTAGCAGAGAGCCTCCCACTGGGTGGATGGACGTGAGGGAAGTCTTTGGAGAGACCTGCCCTCTGACAGAGCCCAGCCACAGCCATGGAGACAGTGCCAGCTGGCCACCCTCTCAATTTGCTGTCTCCAAAAAGAAGCAGGCAGGAAGCAGTGCTCATTTCACAGGTTTTGGGAAGCTTCCACACCTTGGGAGAGTTGACAGGCTCTCTCTTTCATCTCCATATTCATCACCCTGAGCCATGGCACTGTAAATCCCCCTTTCCACGTGCCCCCAGCCCTGCTGTGCAGTCTGACCTGTGCCGAGCTCTGTTGCTCCATGGATGCAAAGACTGTTCATTTCATGGAGCTGGGGCATGTTATACAACTCCGTTATCCCCCTTTAATGCCTTCCTAAATCCAGGGAAACCACCACAGTTCTACCAGCATCCAAGAGATTAATGCACTTGTGAATCAGGCCTGTAATTTGCTGTAATGCAAGGAGCCTTTATCTGCTTTGACAGCAATGTTTACTTTGAATAACATGGGGGATAGTCCAGGGGCTGTGCACGGGCATCACCAATGGTTCCTGTCTGTTTATGGATGTGTTTGGTGTTCTGCTCTCTTGCCAGGTGGACCAGCAATCCCAGTATATTCAAGGATATAAGATTCTGTACCGGCCTACACCAGCATCTTATGGAGAATCAGAGTGGTTAATCTTTGAAGTGAGGACTCCAACCAAAAACAGTGTTATTATTCCGGAGCTGAAGAAAGGTGTAAACTACGAAATCAAGGCCCGCCCTTTCTTTAATGAGTTTCAGGGAGCAGATAGTGAAGTGAAATTTGCAAAGACCCTGGAAGAAGGCAAGTAGGAGCTAGACTGTCTTCATCTTTCCTTTTTGAAGTAACAGCCTGGCCAGCTTCCCTCTGATATGTTCATTATTTGATCTTGTTTGAAGTGCATGCTGTTTGAGAGCAGCAATCTGTGGCAGAGGAGGCTATGTCAGACTGATCATTATGTGAATTGTTTGGTGACACAGAAGTAAATATTCTGAGCCAGGCACAAGAGACAGAGAGAGAGGGATGTGCAAAATTCCCCTCCAGCACACAATGGGAAATGCACTTTTTTATCTTCCCTGCAGTGTGTGCACTCCTCCCTGCTGAGTTCATGGGCTGGTCACAAGTGACTTCTGTCAGATTCAAGCACTTACTAATCACTATCTTGAGTAGATAGCAGACACCACAGAAATCATCAAAGCATTGTAGCTGGGGGAATGGAAGCCATGGTTTTTAGAAGGCTTTTATATCTGGATCAATCAGTGAGACAAAATGGAAAGATGAATGAGGGCAACAGATACAGTGGACTAAATTATGTATTTCCATCTCATACATGTGCTAAAAAGAAGAGGTTCATAAAGCTCTTCCTTTTGTTGCTGCACAGGCATAATAAGTATGCAAGGTGGCCAGTGCCTCTGAATAGGGATTTTGGTGCTTCTGCTAGGATGTGCAACCTTTCCCTTTCTATCTCTCTTCTCCGTTAGAAACGCTGTGTAGCTCCAGTTTATCGCTGCAAGTGGTTCAAAAGGTGTGCGTAGGTGCATTCATCCTAAGCATCAGCTAAGCATCCACTTTTCAGAAGGACTATTTCAAATTCAAAACATAAATTAGTATTATAAATATGTTAATATTAACACATTCTGCCCTGATTTGAATAAGTTCTGCATTACTCATTGTTTTTTACACACTACAGAAACTGAGATTTAGATTGGGGAATATCTATAGGCTTTATTTTTAAAAACTGTTGATCTGGCTGAGATGATTTGAGACCAGGGAGGAGCTCAGTGCTTGGGACTGTGACATGGACGTAATGGGTGTCTGAGCTTGGAGAATATAATTTGGAGTGTTACTTTTCCTGGCCTGCACAGCAAGACTACAGCAGAAGTCAGAGCCTGGTTGAAGGCTTTTTCCTTGTGTGTCATTCTATCTTGGGGGCACAAACTGCCCTCAGTGAAGGGTGGGGCACAAAAGATTGCGTTTGTAGGGCCCAAAAACAAGCTTCCTCTTAAACAAGCTCGCCTGTGGGTGTGCGAAGTATAACCATTCAATCCTTCTTTCCAAACAAACAGCTCCCAGCGCTCCACCTCAGAGCGTTTCAGTAACTAAGAACGATGGGAATGGGACAGCAATCGTGGTCACCTGGCAGCCACCCCCCGAGGACAACCAGAACGGGATGGTTCAAGAATACAAGGTACTGCTGGCATACCCTGGTCCCCTGGCAGAGGGAGCGTGGCCAGGCAGTGAGGGATGGGCTGGCTGTTCGTGGATGCTTGGCTCCATCTTCTGGTTACTCAGAGAAAATGGGAGAGAAAATCACTGTGTTGAATCAAACTCCATATTTAGTGATTCTGCCTAGGTGGTGGAAGGCAATTAAAATAGCCTTCATAAATCAAAGCAAAGGGTCAGCAGTCTTAATTAAAACAGCTCCCTCCTTGCCTTCATTATAACTTGAGAAATGCACACACAAGGAGAGAGGGAACCATACCTGTTTGGGAACCATTTTGTGACTCTAAGACACTGGCCAAGGTAGTAAATATAAACAAGCTTAATGAGTTGAAAAGCTCAGGGATAATAATTAACAGTGTTAAGATCTGAGTAAATTATGCGTAACTGGGTAGTTAAAACAAGTGGAAAACTTTCAAGGAAAGAATGTGCTTCTATGACAATAAATCTATTAGTGCATAGAAATTTTTCTTTTCTTCCAAATGCAGTTCTCATCATGTTACTTAATTTTTAACAAATTGGAAGTACATTAAAAATATTATTGTTTGTTACTCATTTATGAACATAGACTGTATTTGCAGTTTAAAATTTTTGTGATAGTTTACATAGCAAAGTAAATCAAGTTTATTTTTCTTAAGCCAGCCAGAGACGTTTTAAATGTTTAGCTGTGGATATCAAGTAAGCTTGGTAGCCATGGAGAGGCAGGAACTTTGGTTTCAGCCCCCTGCAAATGCACGTTATTGAGAAAATCCTCTAAATGAGAATGTCTTGGTTATTTTTCAGGTTTGAACACAGTGCTATAAATATATTCCTAGCCATCAAAACTCATTCTGATTTTTTTTTCCTCTCAGTAAAAATGCGAAAGGGAAGAGATTGCTAAGCTTCATGGTCCATTTAAAATAATAAAACTCTTTTCAGAACCTGGTCAATGGGCAAAAAAAAAATCTGCTTATGGCCTAGTTTCAGATATATAATATAATGTAATTGGAAAAAATACTTGGGAAGTTATTCCATTTCAAGACAGACCTTGAGCTGGAGAGATGGAATTATTTCCAATAAGAAACTGCATCGGAGGAATGTTAAGTTTGCAAGGACACAACAATAAAATCAGGAAACGTACATTTCTGAGTGGATATAATCCCTACCCTACCTCCTAGGATTTTGAGGTGACAGGCTACCAGATGCCAGAGCAAGCACCTTGTAGTGCTTGTGTAGCAGTAGATGGCACACTGCCACATTTTGCATCTATATTTGTTGCACTGATGCCATTTTTTTCCTTTGTGCTTTTCACCATGGACAGAAAAGAGACATAAAAAAATAAATATATGAAAATATATATTCCATTCCTACTTTAGTTGCTATATGCAATTACTGGTTTTGTCAAAAAAACTAAATGAATGCAGAACTACTGATCTGGGATTAAGAACTAATATCAAGAAAAAAATTCAAATAGAAGTCTTGTGAAATTTTCTCTTTTTTCTTTCCTTTTTGTTTTTCTATCTTCTGTATTCTCTTAGAAAAAAAAAAGATATGCTTATGTGGGGCAGTTCATTATTTTCGCTGCAACTCAGATCAAAGGCAAGAGTGTACCTACTTTAATTAAAGGATAAAATAAATAGGAAGAAGGATACTATCTTAATTGAAAAAGTGTCAGTAGCACACACAAACCCCCAGAAATTCAAATTCACAGCATATAAGTAATTTTCTCCTTCCCTAACACAAAATTAGAAGTTCTCTTGTTATACTAATTTTCTTTCTTCACTTACGTGTCTGTTATAATGCGAATTCATCCTTCTTTTATAACATTCTAAAAGTTCATTTTCGCTTGCCTATTTATGTATACAATCAAATGTAGGCTGGCAAGTACTGAACAACTTGACGCTTAACCTGACATTCTCATTTCATGCACTTCTCCATGTACTTGAGTGCCTAAGAACAAAACCTTTTTTTTCTGAATTAGTACTTCATGATTACAAGTACATAATAAATGGTTTTCATTGTTTGCACATGCACCATTTCAGAAGGTGGCAGTAATAATTTCTGTCAAAATGACATAAGTCGAAATGGGGATTTAAGTGTTTTCTTCCTCACTTAATCGGGTTCGTATTTGCACAAGAGCATTTTCATGACCATCCTTTAGGATTCAAGAGCAATATTAGTAATAGTTTTACTCCTAGTACTGATTGAAACAGTCTCTACACAGTATCAGAATACAAAAAGGAGATTCTCTTCACGTGCGCTGACCTGCTCTGCAGCAGCACTTATGTATGTCCTGTGCTGGGATTCTATTTCAAAGGAACTTAAAATGGATTTCACATCCTCACCGTGTCCCACTAGCCTTGTTTCGGTCCCTGGCATCTAGAGAGGGAAAAAGGCTCTTTACAATGTCCTGAAGGTGAGATAAAATTTCCAGTGCCCAGGCAGAAAGGGCTGTATAGAAAGGGCTGTAGCAATTGTTCTACATGTGAAAGTCTATCCCCCTCACCTGGCAATCTCCACAGCAGCAGAATTGCACAAGGGATTTAAAGCAGCTATCTGGGTACTAAATCTTTCAGGAGATCCATATGTTGAAAACAAAATCTTCCCTCCCGTGTGCAATCGGCCCGGGTTCAGATATGCTGCTGTTCTCAGCCAAGTTTGCTTCTTTACAGATAAAGTATTGAATTTAACTAATTTAACTTTCTGGATAAATGTTCTTTGTAGAGCAATACATTTGTGGAAAGGGGACAAAAAGGAAATAGGTACAGCTTCATGATTTTTTTTTAGAAGATGTAGATTAGCTGCTACTTCACCTTGAATAGCACTTGGGAGTTCAACTATCCTCCTAAAAGCATTTGCCACATCAATGGTTCAGGCCTGAAGAGACAAAGATATCTCATCATATTGTTTCTGCCAGCCATTTAGTTTCACTGATGTAATATATGAAGTGGTGATTTGAAGTCACTAGACCTGTATCTTGGTCTCAAACAAAAAATGAGATCTGATGTCATGCTGTTGTCTCAATTAGAAGGCAGCATATCACTCAATATTTGCCCCTTGCTGCCATCTTAAAAAAAAAAAAGGAAAAACCAAAACCTTTTGGATTCCAGGATGACATCAGTTCTCTTAGGGTGTCATGCGATGAAAGACTTGCTTCTGCATTTGACTGACACATAATTCCTGAAGAAAAGAATTGCAAATTCATTAAACTGAGTGCTCTCACTTTGTTGTTTATGTGAACAGTTCTTGGCTGTGGGGCTTTCCTCGTTTCTTCTGTGCTTGTAGTTTCATTAGCACTTGTTGAACTCTAAATGAATTGTGATAAACTCATCAAGTAATGGTAGTAGTTGGAGCTGCTCTTTGGAACAAGAAGTATCTTTTCAGTATTCATAGAGTGCCTAGGAGAGCAATCCACGACTGCAGATGTTAGAACAGTGACAAAGTGTAAATTTCTTTATCCAGAAGAAAAGAATGTGTCAATTTCCTTCTTCTCATCCTTCAGCAATGAATTTTGAACATTTATATGTGCCATGCATTTGCTTCCCTGCAGGTCTGGTGCCTCGGCAATGAAAGTCGATACCACATAAACAAGACAGTGGATGGAACCACCTTTTCCGTAGTCATCCCCTCCCTAGTTCCTGGTATCCGATACAGTGTGGAAGTGGCAGCAAGCACTGGGGCAGGACCTGGAGTGAAAAGCGATCCCCAGTTTATCCAGTTAGGTAAGCTTCCTGGGAATCCTGCCTATTGGTTTGGGTGATTTCTGTTTGCTTACTTTCGTCTTTTATGGGGCCAGAAATACTTCCAAGGCAAGTGAAATAGATAGTGTTACTTGATCTCTGGAATAGCAGGATTTGGCATTTCTGGTTTTAAACTTGCCTTAGAACTGCATTCTAAAAGTGGGATTAAAACAACACAGGGGTTTTTTTAATCTCCCAGTTCAGCAGTGCTTTTTAGTTGCTGACTTTTCAAAGTAAATTTTCGCCCTTAAGACTGGTGTAATAAAACTTGTAGGGGAGTATGAATCACTAGGTGTTGATTCACTTTAGGGATGTAATTTGTCTTGATCAGATTTTATCATTATTGAAGCAAAAAAACAAGCATCCTAAAATTAGGCGCAATAAATATCAACTATGTGTGAAAGCTAGTAAATAACCTGAGTACAGGAAAAAAGATGTACACAAGTGATTTACTATAATTTGACCTTCTAATCTCATTTACACCAAACTTCTCTGTCATAATTGTCAACCAGGGACATTGCTTGTGGATATTTCTGAGAAAAATGCATCTTTGCTGTTGGTTAGCTGAAGATTATTTAAAGTAGCTTTAAGTATAGTCATATACTGCTTTACTAGTATGCCTGGAGCAAAATGCCTTATCATTACAGTATATAATTATGAAAGCAAGCTCAGCATGTTGCTTTGGACTTTATGTCCCGTCTGTCTCTGTATCATTAGTGGATCTACCTTCTTATTTCACTTGTTGTATTTAAAAATCTATAATTAAGGGCATGTGAAAACAAGACAGAGCAACTAATATGGAAAATTACATGTACATTTCCATAGGTATTAAAACGAAGGCCATCTTTAGCTTACTTAAATTAGACAGGTATATGATTCCCAATTACATTGATGGAAATTTTACAGTAAAATTGCACACAGCTTGTATGATATTCCATTAATATGGAATTATTACTGGAAAACCCTGTAGTTATTTGTTGGATTGTTCCTCCCTACAGCCGGCTACCATTCACAGCTTTCTACAGCCAGTCAAAATCAAGTTTATTCTGTATGGCTTAGGTTTTGAAAATGCTGCATTACTGAGGTTTATGAGGATAATTTCAAATGTTCAAAGCCAAAGGCTCCATAACCACTTTTTTTTTCCCCCCTTTTGTCTGATGATAAGCAAATGCTAAATGAAGGTGAATTTTATAATGGAACTTAATCACTTCAATGTTATGTTAAGTGGAAAAAAGAAACAAATGAGAGTGTCAGGTTTTTGCCCACTTCTGGGTTCCTGGCCTTTAAAGGCATTATGTTAGAAAACAAGAAGTGATCTCACACCTTGAAAGGTGTTCAGATGTGCGAGTCTGGTAGAATACACATATCTCCTCATGGCTGGAGTTTGCTTTCACTGCTTGCCTCTAATTAAGTGGAATGGCCAAATCTAGGTCTACTGTAGTAAATCCCAACATTTGGTTGTTACGTGGCAAAGATGTAGAGACAGGAGTCTTGTTGCCACAAGAATGAAAACAAAGAAGTGTCTAGATGGTGCTGAAGCCCTTTCAGCAACTGCAGGAGGCTGCTGAAAGTTAGTGCTTAAATTTAAGAGGTAGCACTCTTTGGTAGTACAGATCATCCTAAAATTATCCAGGTAGAAGAATGGCTGCAGATTATCCAACTCTGCCCTGTGATGCAAGTTCTCCAGCCCCTTCAAGGAACTGGATTCTTAGTTCTTAGAAGGGCTCCCAGCGTGAGGGTGGAGCAGAGTTTTCTGCATAGCTTTCTGAGGAAAGAAAATTAATTTGTTGATGTCATCAACTGGCACTTTTCACCAGCAATAAATTCCATTGTTAACAGAGAGAGGGAAGGGAGGCCAGGGAGGGGAAGGAAAGAAGACTGATGATGCTTCTTGTAGAAGGTTTGAATCAGTCCTGACACCCGGTATGTATGTGCTCTAAGAACTGTGTGACAGCTTCAAGCTACAACATTTCTGACACAGAATATACTGTGTGATTCTGAGGTTCGCTTTTTAAATAAGATCTTTCCATTAAAATCCAATGTCTGTCTTCTTATAATGTGTTTTTCATAGAAAAACGTGAGACCAGGCTGTGGCTGGCTCTGGGTGTCCTCTTTGAGCCTGCGTGCCGAGTGGGATGCTCCCAGGTTTGTGCCTCTGGGACATGCCTGGGCAGAGTCTCAGCCGGGTGTGTGACAGGAGGAAGCTTCACCTTTCGGGGGCCGCCTTCCAGAACGAGAGGGGAGGACAGGAGACACTGGGCTCCCTGGGAGCTGAGGCATGCAATCGCAGTCCCATGCGTCAGCTGAGCTGTGATAAATGACCTTGTGCGCACACTTAACCTGTTACAAAGACAGGTACAAATTGTAACCTCAAAGCTCTTCCATTTTCCACGTCTCTGCTGACATGAAGCAGCTCACTGAGCTGTGGTACCTCAGGCTTCCCGTGCCACCAGGGACAAGCCAACGAAATAACTTGCTTGTTATTCATAAAATCATGAGATCAACTGAAAAATTATGTGTCTCCTTAAAACACCCTGCGTGAAGCTTCTGAATTTGCTTCCTGGCTTTTGAATGACCTTTTAAAGCTTTCTGTGGAACTCCAAGGACTGAAAATAAAAAGAGGGTTTGTTTGTTTGTTTGTTTGTTTGCTTAAAAGAAAAAAATGAGATTTTACATAAAGAAAGACTGCAAAAGCTTTGGTGTTAAGGAAAAAATTTCATGAGACCTAGCCACAGCTCATTACATTATGCCTATAACAATGTGCTGTGGAGAAACAAAATCATAGAATTTCAAGAGAACCTTTTTTTTTCTTGTCACAACATGTAACTTAAAGACATTGTTTACAAAAATGCTCTGTACAGAAAGATGAGAATTAGCAAACAGTTTATTTGCTGATCTCTAGCCTGGCTTTTGTAGAGTGATGGGATACTACCTGTGGTAGCTTGGCAGTGTTGCCCTATGCTTGTTGACAAGTAAGTAGCGACATTGGAACAGGTTGTGACATATTTTGTTTCTGGTACCAGCTCTGAGAAGCCCCACAACTGCAGCTAATGTTACTCTTAAACACATAATTTGTGCGAATATGTGGTATGCAGTTATTCATTAAGAGATGTCTGCACAATTACTGTAAATGTTGAGTTTATTATTCAACCAGTGCGTGTCTCAAGTGTGCAAAACACAGTCTCATTGAAAAAAAAGAAAGTCTCATTGAATCTTTATTATTTTAATTGCTTCATTTAGGAGATGTGATTTGTGAACTAGCTGGCATGCCTGCAGGATATTATTCTGTCAGCCCTTAAGGTACTGCGAGTGTGATAGTTGTGAGGGGTTTTTTGTTGATATTTTTGTTTGTGGCCTGCAAACAACTTGAAAAAGTAATCTTTATTTTTCACCCTCACAGCAAACCCTTCCAAATCAGTTTGGTGCTGTCTCCTCAAGCTGTATAAGATTGAAGTGTACAATTGATATTTTACCGGTTTGGGAAACATACATCTAGAAAGGAGACAAAATAGCATATTCTTACCTTGGTAAATTTACCAAATAATTTTCATATTGTGTCATGCACATATATTTGAGAACACACTCAGACAACGTGTGTGTTGACATCCTTTTAAATATTCCGGTTTCAGGTGTTTTGCAAGTTTTTAATTGCCAGAATTAGCAATGTCAGCACCATTTAGATATTCCTTCTCACTGTTTGTACATTTTGTATACTGAATGAGGCACGCATATGGAAAAGTACCATTCCATAGACTTGTACATGGACAAGGCAAAGTTAAGGTTGCTTGCTCACCTGTGAACCTGGAATTTCCTGTCTTTTTTGAATCTTTGTCATTCCAATCTTAAATGGAAATTAATCCTTTATTTATCATTTAGCAACTTAAATGTTAGCTTTCACATTATTATTATTATTTATATAAATGTTTAGCATTAGAGGATTAGAGGTTCCAGTTCTTCTCTATATAAATTCTAATTATTTTTCATTGAAGTTTGAAACTTGGAGCTTCAAGACATTCGAATCGAGTCGCTTGTGAGCAATAGCCATAGCAACATTATCTGTGATTAAAAAGAAAGCTCTTATCTTGGGGTAGAAGAAGGGATGAGTCACTGTGATAATATGCTGGTTTCAGGGAGTTCAGCCTGCTCCAACAACTCTGAGGCATTTTCAAGCACATTAAATGCTGCGGCTGCTGCTCTGGCAGTAGGATGCACTTTGCCATAGAATGTTTATGTTCGCTTATTATTTTGGCACAGCTCCCTGAAGTGTGCAAGCAGGAACAGGAATGTTCATTATGAACCATTTATATATCAGTCAAAGTTCCAGAAATTTCCTGGGATGAAGAAAAAATAGGGTTGTTTGGTTGTTTTTTTTTTTTAGTTCAGGAGTTATTTTCATGACTGATCATTCAGGATCTCACAGGGCTAATAGGGAGAGGAAAGATGCCCTTTTCAAAGAAACACTTCCAAGATAATGTTACTGGATGTTTTTAGTGATGAGGAGATCACTAAATTTCATTCTTTTTATATGTAGCTTACTTTCTATTCTTGAATTATAAGAGGAGTAGGATGTACTCAAATGTGACCTCTTGAAAGCCCTTCCATCTCCTCCTCTCTGATGCTGTTTGTCTGACTGAATGTGAACATAGATGCATTTTTCTCTTTCCCATGTGCATAGATATATACCAGCTTATGAAATGGCTCTAACAGTCCACCCATATTCAATGTGCCATAAGCCTGATTTCTTAAAAGCAAGTTTATTATTATGCTGTTCGGATGCTTGCAATGGCAAGTAAAACAATAGCATGAAATTAATGTTAATTAAAAATCAGAATAATAAACATTCAAAGAGATTCTTCAGGATTTTATAATATTCAGGCACATGTTGACTGATCAATGCAAAATGTTTGTGTATAAAAATACTGTCTTTCTGTATGGCTGAATTGCTGACATTTAAAAAACATTCTTTTTTGGTTTTCGAGTTTGTCATTATTTTTTCTCCTGGATTTATTGTTTTAAAATATATATTTTAAGGATGAGACAAAAAATATTTATCACTCTTATTTATTCAGTACCAGAGGCTCTCCATAAATGTTTTATTCTACTCCATTAAGTTGTATAAGGGACTGTAGCTGTTTAAAAACACAGAAATTACTCATTTTGAAAAGGAGACTGATGATGCAAGTTTTCATGTCTTAATATGGCCTCAGCTGCAGAGAGACAAAAGATGAGATGACAGCTTTAATTCATTGGTCACAGTATACTTTATACATTTAAGCCCATCTGGCCACTTGTGTGGAACTTCACTTGGCTGTCTCCATAAAATCTGAAGCAACCCATCTTAACCTTGCACAAATAGGCATGAAATCCATAAACCCTGCAGACACAAAGAGTGTATTAGTAAGAAAAGAATGAGGCTGCCTGGTGAACTTTCAGACTAGGCAGTGCACTTAGGATCACAGAAGATAAAGAGAGCTGAAATATGAAATAAAATTTCCAATAAGGTAGCAGTCAAAGGCGGGGGTGATTTCTCGGCAAAATAGATATTTGACTTCAAGGTCGCAAAAACTGGAATCTGGAATCCTTCACTGGAAGGAGCTGTTATTAATTTAACCATTTCCATTCAAAAAGGTATCCTTTTCCAGGGGAGGTTTGTTATTTGCATCATTTTTTGTGATTCTATCTCTTGTTTGTATTGCAGTTTCTTATATTTTATTTATACTTATTTTGACATAACGCAAGATTTCATCATTAAAAAAAATTCTGTTCACTGCCTAGTTCATAGAGAAAAGATACTGGTTTTAAGCAAATAGGTTTTCATTTCTTATATAGTTCGTATTAATAGAATTAATAACAGTACCTTTCTCTTTAAAACACTAATCTCATTCTGAGTTTGATGTCACTACCAATGGTATAAAGCAACTATCTCTTGGATTTATACAGGAGTAAAAGGGGGTATTTCAAAGACCAAGCTATGGAATGTGTAAAGCAATATCCGCTCTGAGTAAAGGCTTTGAATTCTTGCCCTTGCCCTGTGCAGTAATGAAATTTCCACCGAGCACTCACTGTGGTGGTAGAGCATCAGGAAGGCAGCATTTTGGCTTTGAGTTGCTTCATTTCAGTTAGAAAGCTTGGTCACTAACTGGATCTTCTTACTGCTGTTCCTAGAAGGTTCCTGCAAAAGTTCAATACAGAAAGAGCAGAAAAGAAAAATTCTTAAAGGTGCTGTCTCTGTTAAAAAAAATATTAATAATCTGTGGAAAAATACATGTTCTTTATTTTGATGTGGGATATTTAAGGCTAAACTGGTTTTGAAAAGCACTGCTTGTTCATTACTAATGAGACTCCTTAGACTGTTTTTAGCAATTCACAAATCATTTTGTAGTTATCCTTTAGCTTTTTCATCCATATTTAAGGAGGCAGGATTGGTTACTTTGTAGTTTTACTTTTCCACATCCTTTTAAATATTCAGTCTTTTTTAAATTGAGGTCAAAGTGAGAGACTAAGAGACTGCAAGCAGTACATTAGACTGTGTGTACAAGATTTAAGTAATCTGTCAGGAACTGCTAGATTAAAATATCTCCCTCAATAGCAACCTCATGTGAATGTAGTTTAAATTTGTAACTGTGATTGTCAGTTCTGAGGGTGGATGTTTGGGGAGCTGACTTGTACCCCATCACATTACTACTTATGTTTCATACAAGAGCTTTCTTTTACTTGGTGTGTTCTTTGCTGATTTGTTGAGTAATTTTCTGAAGCTGATGTTGCTTTGTTAAAAATGAAAGAAAAATAAAAAATAGCAGTCCACAAGTTTGTACTTTATGAGCCTTTCTATTTGTGTACCTGATTTTAGCAGCTTTTGTAAGCAAACAAAGGTCAGTGATGTTGGAGGTACCTGTCTTGTATGGAAAACAAACCACTTCTGTCTAGACCTGTAAAAAAGAGGTTTTGAAGACCAGTCTTGAAGATTTTACCTTGAGAAACTTACGTCAGCTCTTCTCATGCTGCCTTTTACAGTCATCCATTCAAATTAATTGGCTGTTACGGGTGTCTCCGTTTCAGATTCTCATGGAAACCCTGTGTCTTCAGAAGATCAAGTCAGTTTAGCCCAGCAGATTTCTGATGTAGTAAAGCAGCCTGCCTTTATTGCTGGAATTGGTGCAGCCTGTTGGATTATCCTCATGGTCTTCAGCATCTGGTTGTATCGCCACAGAAAGAAGAGGAACGGACTCACGAGTACTTACGCTGGTATCAGAAAAGGTGCCCTGTTATCTCTTTTGGTCTGCTGGCTGCTGAATGTCTGTTTGCTGCCTGTTTATTTTGTTATCAGTCTCTTGTTCTTCCTAGGCTCAAGTAAGGAATTATCAGCTTACTTCAGTACTTTCATGACGTGTGGGTCGGGAACCAGTGCAGAGAGCAGCAATATTTACATGATGTGCGAAATCTGGCCTTAGAGCCCAAGTCTTAAGCTGAATACCTGGAGTAGCTTTTTATAAAGATGCTCCTACAAATGCGAGATGTAGAGATGGGTTTAAGGCTGGGAGCTGCCAGTGTGTCCTTGCTCTCTGACACGGTGCCATCTGAAGAGGAGCCAGGTGGATGGCAGCTCCTTGTCCCCCTGTTCAGTGCTTTGCCTGCTGCTGGGCGTGCTAACGGGGGTGTACCTTGCAGTAACACTTGGGGTGCGTGTACTTGAGTTTCTTCTGGTGTGGGGGACTGTGGCTGTTTGCAAAAGCACAACAGTCAGTCTGCTTTCCAAGACTCCTTTCATAAGTGCTGTTGTGAGACTCTTGGCTGGGACTGAGTTCTGGGGCTATCACATCCTGCATCTGCATTTGGTTAGAATGGGAGCAGTGGGGCTAACTTAAAGCACTCTTCATTTTCATGCTGTTTCATGTTATTGATACTTCTTATATATCACATTGTCAGTGATCCAGCAATGCTTTGCAGTATACTCTCTGACAAATGAAACTAGAATCTCTACCTGGAAGATCTTCTGAAATAAAAACTTGACTCCTCCAGATTAAATAATTTCCAGGTAAAGCCTGGACATTAAAGCTGAATTCATTGAGCTACAGTTCATTACATCTCAAAGCAGTACCTCATAGAGTGAGAACCATAAATTTTGGAATGAATCAGAAAACAGGAGATCTTGCTTTTGAAGTTATAGAGGGATTATATTTGACATTTAGCAATCAGAAGACAGGCCTAGGTTGAAAAGGTGGACACATCTTCATGTATGAAAGGTGTCATGAGATTACATCCTTTAGTCCCTTCAAGAATGAATGTGTTATGGGCAAGACAGGCAAATCAAACACGAATGGTTTTAAACAGCAGCAGTGTGTTGCCATGTAAAAGAAGCAGTGCTAAAAATAGCAAATGAGTGAGTGGAAACATGGAAATAAGTCCAGAGTGTTGCAGAGTTGAGATGTGCTCCTTGCTATTAAAGTACCAATGCTCACTGTAGACTCCGGGCACAGTGGTTGTAGTGGAGTTGCAGCCAAGGAAATTGGGAAGGAATTTCACCCCTGGTTCTGTTCTGCTGGGATTTCTTAGGTTGGACAGCCCCCCACGTACTGCTGCACTGGCCTGCGCTGTTTTGTTTTACTAATAGCATGCTGCCACACTGCCTTTCTACAGCTCTCTCACACTAACATCACTGTGCTTTCACCAGTACCTATGATTAAGCAAAAGGCATACAATTTGTCCTTTAAAATGGTTACTTCAGTGACATCAGCTATTGTTGAAAACAGATGTGTTTTTCAATATCTGTGAAAATATCTTTTGTGTAATTTGGGGGGAATTTAAAATGAAAGTATACAAAAAAGTAGGGTCTGTATCTCTGGTATCAAGTATTCTTCAAAGACAAAACCTATCTTTAGTGAATATGAATTGCAAAGTAGTTTGCCACTCTGCAGTTCATCAAGTCATCACTGCAAGCCCAAACTTTCTTCAGTCTTGCATTTATTTATTTTTATATTTAGCTTCAGGCCTGTCATCTGTTAAAATACTTCACTACTCCCACACATACATACTGTACTAGCAGTCTTACACACTCGGAAGAGTTTATTAATAGAAGCTCTAAGAATTAAGTCATTCTTTCATGTGGTAGCAATAAGATTTCTTCTAGTTGCACCTCTGTTCCTCAGTTCCTTAAGAAACTAAACTAGGTTTAGTACTTAGCTCACAGAAGAGTAACGAGACAGTAGTTTAAGATTATTTTTCATGTCGCTGTGATTGCAAATTAATTTTGAGATTCTTGATTCTCTTTTGAATAGCTCAGGTTTAAATGCCCGTTCTATTTTAATGAAGGCTTGTTACTATGGTTCTATATTTTGAACGTAACTAAATTAAACTTGATTATGTGAAAAGGCCTAACTCAAAGGAAATACTAATGGTATTCCCAAGATAAAGGGCTTTGCTGCAAATGCAGCCTGAAATGGGCAAATGCTCCATTTTTCTTTCTTTGCTTAGTGTCATATCCCCAGAAATAAATTGGCTTGGTAAAAAGGGGGCAAATCTACAGCATATCCTGAATTATAATAAGGCATACTGCGCTCCCACAAACTTTAGAGTTATTAAAAAAATAAGATTAAGAAGTTGTTCTCTTAGCTAGAACCTTTTCTTTCTGTGCTGGCTTTGCTGATCAACTTCTCTCTCCAGGCTATTGTAGTGAATATTTGATTGTTTCTCTTACCTTTTGCTGTCATTAGATCAGAAAGGGCGATGTTAGCCTTGTTCTGCCATCAGTGAGAGGAAAACGATACTGTCTTGTCAACAGGAGGGGGAGCATGTGCTAATAGGAAGAGCAGATGCTGGTGCTCTGTATTTGGATTAGGGACCCTATTGATCCAAAGAGGATTTATAGTAGCTGTGAGAGAGAAGGTTGTCAAGCAGTGTCATTGTTCTGTTGTTAACCTTTCTCTCTTAAAGCCAAGGGCTGAAAGGTAGGAAGGTGTTATATCTAGGGAGATCTTCTTCTTTTTCTGGTGATTATTTAAGAAAGAAAGATAATAACTCTGTTTAACAGTCTCATCTCTGAAAACAAAAATTAATTGCTGCAGTAGATTTTAGTGCCTTTTTTACAGTGAGAGTTGGTGCCAGTCTTGATTCAGAGGCAGTAAAACAGCAGTTCTCTTTGTTCCTTTTTATGATTATTATTTCCTTACTGAATACTTAAGTGTGCCTATTAGTTCACTGTAATGAGCATTTACTTAGTGAACTGCAGATAAGATTCAATAGGACCTTGATAAGGCTTTGTTAAGGAATTTGTCATTCTGTATTCTGGAATGATTAAGCGTGGGGGTTTTGTTTGTGCTAGGATTTTCAGAAAAAACTTGAAATACCAAACTGAAAGATATTTGAAAGGCGAAGCCACGGTATCATCCCCTCAGGAGCACAATAGAATATCAAGCTTTTGCTTTTTTGCCTTTTTTTTTTCCTAGAATAGTACATGCAGAGACAATCTTCTTTCTGACTTGCAATTTTAGTTTTATTTTTATGTCAATGTGACTGAACTAGTGGATTAGTTATATGTATTTGTTTTATGTTCAGCTGTCTGCTAGTTTTATACTAATGTGGTATGTTTCCCTTTCTCTCTTCAGCTTAATAACCAGTTTGTATTTTGTTTTGATTTTTCAGTCCCGTCTTTTACCTTCACACCAACAGGTATATATTTGCACTTTTCCCCCCTTCTTTGTTACTTAAGCATGTGTTTGTAGTACTGTTTCTCTTTCTCTGACATAACCAACCAGCCCAGCTGTTCTGAAGGGGTTATTTTAAACAATGTCATTAATGACAGGTGTCATTATTTGTTCTCTAAGTAGTAGCGTGCATTTGCTTTGTGGCTGACAATATTTTCTGTTTGTGTGTACCATTTCATAGCACACCATTCCACGCTAGCATGCCATTTTGTAGCATGATCCTGTCAATTTGTACAGCCTGGGCTCTCTTCCTGCATATTCCAGTGGAGTTGTGTGGCCTCCCACCTCTAGTGATGCAAAGTGCTTCTGATGGAGGAGGAATGACTTAGCAGAGCCCAGATGCTGACTTGAAAGGGATTCAGTGGGATTATAGTTGGTGAAATATTTGCTCCTTTTCTTTCCTCTGAATCGGCATTAATCCAGTGACCTCGGAGTTGTCTGCTTCGGCAGATACAGAAAATCAAAGTGTTAGAGCAGTTATAATTTCTTTGCTTGCTGCCTTAAATGGTATTTTGCTATGAAATTTTAAAATAATTCCCCTGTTCAGCTTAAACAGAGGTGCATTTCAAATTCAGTGTGAGTTTAAAATCATCTTCTGTTTCTTTTTGTTTGGAACTGTGCAAAATATGACATAATCTGAACCATAGCCCACCAAAGCCCATGAGAGCCTTTCCACCGTGTAGAGCTGACCTTCAGTGGGTCCTACAGTCTGGCAGCTGAGCAGCTCATCCTCTGCACTGGATAAAATCCAACGCATTCTGTACCCACCAGTATTCTGCATTTCTTTTAGCTACAGCCTGATTGAACAGACAGGTTGTCTCTTCCTCCTTTGTCCTAAATCCTGCGTTTTCACAGGAGACCTCTGAGACTTGCAGGACACGTATATCCGGGCAGGGTAAAAACCACACACACCCCCGCTCCCCGCACACGCAGTTTCCCAGGGAATATTAGCTCGTAATCAGCACTGTACTGATTTGGCCTCTGTGCAGCAGCTGAGTTACATCCTCCAGGCTGGACCACAGAGGGAGCAAACCCCGTGTGCCTGCGCTCGTCCGCACACTCCGGGCTGGGTTCGAGCCTCACCCACGTGCTTTTAATCAAACTGAAGAGTGCCTGCTCTCACAAGTCATCCTGTTATGGCCAGTGGAGTTGCTTCCTGTTCAGCATGAGCCAGAGTGGCCCTCAATGTTTCTGAAGGCCTTTGAGTGCCTCGGTGGAGAATAATTCAAACTCTGATTATTTTGCTGTTACTTTAATTGGCTAAACAGAGGGCTTCTATTGTAATCTCCATTGTAGCACGCCGCTGAAATTCTGCAGGGGTTTGGAAGCTAACATCTAGTCTCTCCATTGGATTTTTAACATTAAAAGAAAATATCAGGGTTTCTTCAGATATGTCAGAGCTGCAAAATAAATAGGCCTGAGATTTTTAAAGGAGAAATTGGGAAAAACATAAAGCATGTAAAACACTTAAAGGAAAAAAATCCTTTTTTTTCAATCTGGAATCTCAGTCATACTTTGACTTTAAATGGAAGCAGGCCCTCCTCTTTAGCATTACCTACAGTAAAGGACTTACCTGTAGGAATGCATCCTACATTTTAATCCTGTTGTAATCACTGCCAGCATTTATCTCTCTCTTGCAGACTCCCAATTTGGAGTTCTTCTAAAGAGCAGAATTTGGCTGCTTGTTTTCAGCCCATTCCTAGCTGGAAAGCGTAGAATCCATGAGCATTTGCAGGGAGGCAGTCTCCTTAACCCTTTGCCAAACCCGATGCAAACCTGCAAAATTTATAGCACTGTTTCTTCTTGGATGTTTGCATCCTAAAAGCTAAGTTCTCAAACATCTTCCTTCCTGTGAAGGATATGCAAGGCATGCCAACAAATGCATGTGGACATCCACTTTGTTAATGGAGAGTACTTCTTAAATGCTAGAAAAACTATTCCTTCTAATTTGGAAAGTATTCTTTCCGCCAGACTGTTTTTTAACCAAGATTTATATATTTAAAATTGTAGATTATTTAGTATAATTTATAAATCCAGTTGTAAAATCTTATAAAATGTGGAGCTTCTGTGGACTTCTAGAGTGTGCTTGTTCTCTGAGTGTATTGCAGTAACAGTCAGAAAGAGCATTTGTTTTTGCCGTAGCTTCAGCTGTAATGAGCCATTATTTACATTGGAAGTAAGGCCTGTTACAGAATCATGCTACCTCTTTAATCTTGCCAAAATAATAAGGTAGAGCAAAGCTTTAACATCTAGCCATTCATGAAATAAATATATGACCTAAATTCTTCCACAGAGTAACTCCACTGAAGTCAGCAGAGTTATGTTAAGAGTAAGTTCAGCGTGATGTATGGCTTCCTGCTTTCTTAAGCGATATGTGTGTGTGTGTGTGTGTGTGTGTTCAGAGCAGAACTGAAATGAAAAACCCTGTTGGGGCTAGGACTAGCAGTTATCAAGCAACACAAGTATAATGTCTAAACTTGGATTTGAAGCAATAGCTTGCAGAATAAGACTCAGAATTAGTGTATAAACAATGCACAATTATCATCTTAGCTAAAGTGAAACAAAGGCAAAATAAATGCTGTTATTGAAGGAGTCTTGTATGATTTTTAAATTTTTTCCTTCTTTTTTATCTTTAACTATTTCAGTAACATATCAGAGAGGAGGAGAGGCCGTAAGCAGTGGAGGCAGGTAATTATGTGCTTTATTCTTATAGGTATAACTTGTGTGCAAATAAATTAAAGGATTCCAGGAGTTCAATTGTCCTTGTAAGTGATGGCAGAATAATCACTTGCAAAGATATGTCATTTTAGTTCATACATTAATTTATACATTTTGGCCATATATTTTTTTTAGAAGGAGAGTATATGGTTTGATTTTTTAGGTTGATTTCCAAAGCAGTATTTGAAATATTTTCAGCTTTGTTAACCTGTAAAAACTGCATCTCAAAAAATGAGCAGCAGAGGGAGTGCTTTAACTTCAAAATAAAGACCTGGCTTCCCACCTGATTAAGGGAGTAAAAGTAATTAAGTCATGGCATTTATGAAGATTAAGAAATATAGCTGCTTCACAAATACTACAAAGAAAGAAAATGTTTATTGGAAAAAATTGTTGAAGACATAAACGGCTTATAAGGTGATATTTTAGGGAAAAAATCTTTCTGTGAATACAAAACAGTTTTAAAGCACTGCTTAAAATAGATGGGGCATTGAAGGAGAGGGAAACAGCCCCCCACTCTACAAACTGGGCCCATTCCAGATTGAGGATTCAACTAAGGCATGTTCACTGGGTTTACGATATTACTTAATGAATGGCCATGGAGAAAACAGTAATTTACATTTCCTCTGTAGAGGTGAAGTTTTCTTCAGGAAGAAAAATAATGGTTTTAGCCAAAAGGCAGGTCAGGGCAGTGGTGCTTTAGTAGCACACCATTTTTTTCTAGGTCACGTTCAAAGATGTGGCATGATGCTGAAATAATACTAAAATCTCAGAGACCGGCTGGGCAACAAAGTCCTGTAACAGCTCCTGCTCACAAGTGGCATCTTGTGATTCCTAATTTGCAACACTGTGCAAAAATTTGGTAATTGTGAAGATTAGGCATAAAATAAAGCATTCCTAGTCTACCAGAGTACTGTGCAGAAATGAAGCTACTCAACTCCTGCTGCAGCTGGACCTGGCAAATTATGAGCAATTGCAGATATCTCTGCCCAGCACTGTGTGTTGCTGTGCTGTCATGGCCATAGAAGCTTGGAGGGTAGCCTCTAGAACAGTTACAATGTGATTTTTGAATGGACAAATCTGCAAATCACCGGGTTGCTGCCCTTACTCCAGGATAGTGAGAAAATAAGAGAGAGAGATAAACCCTCTCTTTCCCTGAGAGTTGTTCAAAAAGATACTCAGCCAACATCCTTTGTGTTCTTTGTGCCTCTGTGCTTTCTCCATCTTCCCATAGCACAGGCTAGATGACACTGGCATAGAGGACAGAAATGAACCCACAAGTGTCTACATCGTGCACAGTAATTTTGGTCCTTCTAGAAAATCAACTTCAATTTTACTGTCCTAGTTTTCAGCAGCAGTGCCAGAATCTAACAATGTAATTGATTCAAGGTGCAAACGTCTATGCTGGTTTTGTTCATTTACATATATAGCACTGACAGCATGTGTGATGTAACTTATTTTGTAGGATATGAAACGTAGTTCTGCAATGTAAAAAAGTTATTTTTGCATATGAAACCATCCTTTTGATATCCAAACCTAAGGTTTTCACTTGCCTACTTTATATTTGCAGTGTTTTGGAAAGGTTTAGCATTTTTGCCAAGTGCAGTTATGTGAGCATGTTAAAGCATTTTTCAGATTTAAAAATGTCACAGTGATATATTTCAACATAATCCCCACTTGTGTGATGCTAAAAAAATACCCATTTCTGTGGCAATCCCTTTTCTAGACAGGATTTGAGTAATGGTAATTGTGGTGGATTGCCTCCAGCCAGCACCCACACTGCCGCTTGCTCTGTCCACCCCTGCCTCAGACCCAGTGCAGAAGTTGAGGGAGTCAAGAAATTTGCTGCCAAGTTTAAAGATCTTTGGAAATTATGATCTCAAATCATCACCAGGCTATGGACCTGTAATGCAAGCATCTCCTGCCTACAGTTCCACCTAAATGGCTCCAATTAGTAGAATTCTCATCTACTTATATACCTTACACCACACTTCTTACATGACAGCAGGGGAGAATGCAAAGTAAATTTTAGAAAAAAAGGATCTTTAACTCCCTATGCAAAAATCTAGTATGCAGGTCTTTAAAGTGCTGCAGCATTCTGGAATGCCTTGTCTCCTCCAAACTCCTTGAGGTGTAGGTTCATTGTAAGAGCAGAGTGTGGATAAAAAAGCAGGGAATTTCAAATCAGCTGGCCTGCTCACAGGCCTACACAGCTGTATGTTTATTTCAGATTTTTTTTAAAAAATTACTTCTTTACTGAATGCATATTGGCTGGTTTGTAAGCCTGACAGCAAGTCAAGCCTCATCACCTCCTATATTAAATTGTCAGATGACATATGCAGTACAGAAATATATATATACACACATATATGTATAGATCTTTTAAATGTCATTCTAAGTCTATGACTTAAGCCTGCAGCAGTGACAGACTCTATCCCCCACAAATAACTGCATGCAGCTTGTATTTTCAACTTGCAGTTTAAGAGGATTAGCATATTTTATTTTTGAAGATCATCACATCTAATATTATGGAAAATAGTTTCTGCACTATTTCAAATGTAAAGATGCTTGTTAAATCCCATGAGAAGGGGACTGTGTATATATGACAGTAGCTAAAATTATCTATTTTTTAAAAGCACCTTAGCTACCAAAGGCAATTTTAAATTGTGTGGGACTGTAACATGCCACTGCATTGTTAGCATGGAAACTGAAGAGCCACCAAAGAGCCATCTACAGAACATTCATCATAGATCCTTTCACACTCACTACAAAAATTCAGCAACTTGGAAAACAAGGAATGCTTTTTCTTTCTGCTTACTGATGGCAGGAATACGCTTTATTCCAAATGCAGCATTCATATCTGGGTATTTTTCAGGTGGTCAGTATTCCCAGTTACCTTAGACTCTCTTAGGAGCTGAGTGGCTTTCTCGTGAACAAGTGTGTGTCACCCACTCAGCGTGGTTAGTGAGATCCAAATGCTCCCAAGCCACAGAGATTTCTCTTACCTGCTGTTCCCTTTGATGCACCACAGTAGTACTGTCTGAGTGTAAGGAGAACTTGCTCCATAAGTAACCAAGAGTTTGGGAGTATTCACATTTAAATTTGGCTCTTAGGCACATCCATCCACTGCTTCCATGTGTGAATTTTTTACTTGACTTGGCAATTTCCTCTTTTTTACCTTTCTTTCTTTAAGAAAGGGTGAAGGGGCAGAAAAATAGAAGTGTAACCTCCTAAGGAAAAAAAAATTAAAAAATGAAAACCAAGGTGACGTAAATGTTGCACACCAACATACAGTGTAGTCCAGCAAAGTGAACTGTCTTTGCTCACTCCTGAGTGCTTTAGCAAGAAACAGGTTAGACAGGAGACTTGAAAACGCTAAATAATTGAATTAAGCTGTGTTTTTCAATGCTCAAGCTTTTGATACTTGGTATTACTTTGTAGTATCTCACCGTTTGAGAAGAGTGTAACTGCAATGTGAAAATGCTTTTGTTTAATTTTTGAAATGACCAAGCTTTGTTTTTAAAGGCCTGGACTCCTAAACATCAGTGAACCGGCCACTCAGCCATGGTTAGCAGATACTTGGCCTAACACAGGGAACAATCACAATGACTGCTCCATCAACTGCTGCACCTCTGGCAATGGCAACAGTGATAGCAACCTTACAACGTACAGTCGACCAGGTTAGATATGTTTCTACCTTGCTAAGGAATCTTCTTTACAGAGTATGTGCTTCTAATACCTGAGAGAGCGTACAGGTTTGTTTGGGTTTTTAT
This sequence comes from Dryoscopus gambensis, assembly GCA_013389985.1. Taxonomy (NCBI): domain Eukaryota; kingdom Metazoa; phylum Chordata; class Aves; order Passeriformes; family Malaconotidae; genus Dryoscopus; species Dryoscopus gambensis. The sequence continues at coordinate 2,311 of WEIT01011909.1, read as the reverse complement.
ATTAAGTGCTTTTAGACTTAATATAGTGTCTCTTCTGTGTCATGATTATGCATTTGGTCCCTTTTTGGATCCTTTCTCAGCCCCCTTTGGATAGTTGTAGCAGGCTTAAGGAGCCCCTGCACAGTTCAGTGCTGCCCAAAGTCACGCTGAACTGCTGTGTTTCAGCTTCTGAATAGAGCAGATAAGGTCGTTTTTAGGTTGTTCTGTACATCCTTGTTGCTTGGATGGAGAAGGAGAAATACCAAAATGATGCTAATGAGATTTTCCTACTGGTTTGGATGTGACGGGAAGAAGGAAATAAAACATTGCTACAGTGCTTGCAACAAAGTCAGTCTGTTTTGGCACACTCAGAACTTCCCTTTGAGTGCCATTCTGTACAAAATTGGATAGCTGGTGTTCTGGGTAGGGTGTGTGAATAAAGAAGTTAAGTTCACACACTTAAAGCAATTACAAAATGTTAGGTTAAATGGTAGTTTCTGGGAGCTTGAGCATGACCCAGAGAGCTCTGGAAGAAAACCTCATGAGTTCCATGGTACTAACACATTTGGTGAAATATATATCAGAGTTCTAATTGTTGCACATTTTGTTTCAAACAGACCTTAGCTTCCTTTTGGTTTAACCCAGTTTGTGTTACTGGTGAGGAATGAAATGAAGCTTTTCCATTACAAGCACCTCTAGCTGGTTATTGCTGGTAGCCTGTCCCAGCATTTCAGAGAGGGAGTATGTGAAGTTGCATAAGTGCCAAGCAGCATTAACTCCTGTAATTAATGTGAAGCCAGCTCTAATGGCTGGTAATTCATGAGTGGTGGTAATGGCAATTCATCTCCTGCAGTAATGCTGTCTGACAGAGACCACTGCCAGGTGCTTCAGAGCAAGGTGAGAGATTTTGGCATTAGAGACTTGTATCTCACTCTGGCTGAGGATATCACATCCACCAGTACCTGTATAAAAAAGGTTTGTGATTCAGAGGTAGTTTACTGTTGCAAGAACAGACATAGCAAGTTCTGGTAATTGAAACTTAACGAATTCAGAAAATGAAGAGAAGGCATATTTTTGATGGTTACAACCTATTATAGCATCTTGTATTGAACTGGAGTGAATTCTCCTTCATTTTAGCTTTCAGATTAAGCTTGGTTCTGTTGCGAAGTGTTTCCTTCCTTTCAAGTAGAACTCTGGAGTTTGTGGGTCAGACAATATGCCCAGAGTAGTCTCTTCTTTCCTGGAAATTCTGCCAAATGTTCTTAATTCTGTCATCGTGGCTGGTTTATGCTCTGAAGCAGCAGCAATGGATATCCCTCTGTAGTTGTGAATATGCAAAAAAGCTGCATTTTTAATGGCTTTTAAGTATAGCATTGTCTTCCAAGTCTACAGAACGGGAATGGATTGTTCCAATAGTAGATGCCATAAAAAAAAAAATCTAACAGGATAAATCTTATGTTATGTAGGTAAGCTAGTTTTAAGTGCTTGCTGTGAGGAATTCTAAAATGTCTATGTAAAAAATGTACCTACTGCATATACTCTATTGATTATATTGCCTTACACACAAATCAGATGTAGCTGCAAATGAAAGGAGGTAAAAATATGTTATAAATGACTCTGCAAGGATATTGTAGCAAAGCCTGAGGTATCAGAAGTGAAGAATATACTGTATATATAATTGCCCAGTATGGTACAATAGACTTGGAAAGGAGGAAAGGCTAGTATGGTTTCAGTAGATGAGAGAAATGAAAACATTTAAACACTAGAAATCAAGAAGTTGAAGACTGTGAAGCAATAAATAACAGAGGCAATAAATAACACCTCACATAAGAAAGAAAAATACATCAAACAGTAAAACCTTCAAAAAAACCACAGGCTGGGGGGCATGAAATGTGCAGTGATAAGTTCTATGTGGCATGTTCTGATACTGTTCGTTAGTCATTGAAAATGTGCATCAGTGGTTTTCTTACACAAGCATTATTTTATTCCCCTTTCTCAGGTAATACATCTCTAAAAATATGTATGTGTTAGGAAATATTTTTGCATTTAAACAGCCTCTATGTTTGCTAGTTATTTCACTTAGAGTAATGGTAAAATCTTGAATTCTCTATGTAGTTTCACTTGGCATCCTCTCCAATAAATTCATTGTAGACACAGGTAATGGACTTCAGGTTTTGAATCAAATTCATTAGTGTAAATACAACATCTTTTAAAAGATGAAAACTGTATTCCTGGTGAGTGTTATGTAATTATTGATGCATTGATCAACTGGAAAATGAGTTTTTGCTTAAGGATCATTGAATGCTAGTTCCACTAAGCCGCCTAACTGCTG
>WEIT01011908.1:626458-661552 GCA_013389985.1 Dryoscopus gambensis | reverse complement strand
CATTTAAATGCTTTTAATTTTCCTAAAATATATTTTGCGTTCAAACACTGCACATGAAATATTAGGACTTATCTAAGAATTGCTGAAAAGCACTGCAAGCACCAAATTAATAACATTATCACAACCCACAAAAATAGTATAATGTTTCATTCCCTTAACTGAGAACATTATCTTCCTCATATTAAAAAACAATTTACAAGCAGAGTAAAAGCTCCCTTTTCCAATCCAGGCCTTCATGCTACTATTAGTTTCAACATCAAATTCATTGTGAATAACCTGTATTATAGTCAGCTCCCCCTTGATCTCCACAAGTAATTTCACAAAACATGGATGTTTGTTAAAACTGTTAACTTTGTTAAACTGTGTTTATTTCTGGTATTAGCACTTCAAAAGCGAAGAAACTATAAACCTGAAGAAAGCTGAGAAGATAATAATGTGTCACCTTTCTTCTACTCAAACAGCTACTCACATCCAGCCAAATTCAGAGCTACAGGTTATTTCTGTCAGAAGTTGATGGAGATAAGCATTTTTTGAAGCAAGCCAGATTTATTTGCAAATACACTGAGTTCTGCTTCCACAAACATAAGAAGAAAAGTTCCTTTGCTTCTAGTTTCAAATCTCTTCCAGTCATCACTCAGTTCAAAACCCTCCTGACTTTCTAAGCATCTTTTTTGCTGAGATAAAGTGGCAGCTCAGTCTGCGCCCAGTGCCTTTCCCCAAGTCCTGGAGTCTGCTCTACCTTTCTAAGTCAATCTTCAAAGGCTTTATCTTTCAAAACTTAGTAAGACACAATGTAAAACAAACCCATTTACATGCACCCTTGCTTTAGGTGCCAGGAATTGTTCATGCCCGAAGGAGCAGTCCCCAGGCCCTCAGATACCTACTTCCTATAAAGAAGCTTAAATGTTTTTCCTCCTGCCTTAACTGAAGGGCAGCCTTTATGCCCAAATCATGAAATCTGACACATAGTAACTTGCCAATATGTACAGCTTAAGGCTACACACACCACAGTGCCAGTCTTTTACATCTGTTTTCATGTTAACTACAATCTTTTTTTCAGTGGCTCCAGCAGCTTAAAAAAGAAAAGGAAAAAACCCAAAACAACAAGATATAGCAAAATCCAAATGTAATTCTGGATCTTATCCAACCCATCAGAAGAGGCAGACAGCAAAAGCACTCACTCAATTTAGAAGGCACTCGGTGCCAGGAATAATGATGGCTGAGATCTCACCAGCCAGACTGCAAAGTTGCTTTGGGTCACTTTGTGTCAACTTTAACCTAAAGTTGCATTGGGACCTATGCTCTGGGTCACTTTCCCCTCACTCCCACCATCCGGCCAGAGCACCACAAATTGGACCAACACATGAATCTGCTCCATCATCCCCACAAAACAGTGCTGTGCAGGGCTACCTGAATGCAGTCCATCACAGTCCCTTTGGAGTGTGGACGAATATTGTATGAGACCCTGTTCCACTGCTGTGAAACCAACAGAAGGATCCATTTCATTCAGGAACCAGGAGCTCAAAGACAGACTCTCCAGAGACCCTCAGTGCTGCTCTGGGAACAAATTCAAACTCCATTTCAACAATGCTTCATACAGGACCCAGAGATGAATGCACCTTTGAAGGAACACAACTGGATTTGCACAGTTCTGTTCTGTAGTAAAAAAAAAAAAACATAAAAACCAAACCTGCAAAAAAATCCATCTGCAAATCTGAGGTGACTACATTTATTGCTTCACCTACACCACTGTCCAGCTAAGCCATCCAGGTATGCGGACTGATTGTATTTCAAGGCAAGGGATACATATCAAGTGTTGCTGACCCCTTACCTTTCTCAGGGCCTGGATAACTGCGCACCACACTCCCCTGTCCCCAAGACAGGCAAATTAAATTATCCATCTTGCTGCATATGTTGTGCACCTTAGCTCTGGGCATTTCTGGACACCAGTCAAGTATTTAACTGCTACTCATAACAGACTGCTGTATCTTTTCCAGTACTCTGGCTTCTGAACAGAAAAATAAATGAAGATTTGGTTCTTCACAAAGGAGTGATGATCCTGACCAACAAACTGCAGATTTGTAGGAGACAAACAAAGCCATGCTGAAAAACATCTGAAGTTTCAAACTTCATGCACACCACTAGATAAACATTTAACATGCGTACTGCACTGAAGAGATTTATCGGTCTTAAAAGACCAATTAAAATCATGTAGGAGCAAATACATGGACTCATTTCGAATACAAAATACAATTACTTTGATTTCATCATTGAAGAAAATCCAATATACACACCAAAAAACAAGCAGTGGCAACATGTAATGAGAACAGTAAATATAATCCACATTCAAACAAGAACTGTATATAAACTGTATGTTTACCTAGGTGCTGTTTCAAAATTTCAGTTAAGATTTTTATAGTAAGTCCCTCTGAGAAGCCACTAACTTTTTATTGCTTTTTACAGCTTTTCCCTGCAAGGATTTGTAGATATTTGCCTTAACCTGTTGGAAACCAAAGAAGCTGAACCAATAACTCCTCTTACCTGTTTTTTTTGGTGGGGGAGTGGGGTGGGGTGGTTTTTTAGGGAAAAAAAATTCAAAACCAGACTTCAGCAATAAAGTTCCTTCCCCAAGAAAAGCAACATGATTGCGTGCTGCTTTGGAACTGGTCCTGAGAAACCACAAACTGTCAGTCCCACTGGAGTTATAAGAGTTTAATAATAAAGGCTTAACACAGCCTCAGTACCACATACCATTACGGCAATACACTCCACAGGCCAAGCCAAACAGGGAATATGAGAATACATCACAACGTAAGGCTCTGATTTGGCACATCCTCATTCAGACACTCAAGCTCTGCGGTCTGCATTGCTTTCTTGTATGCATAATCAATGTCTCTCATTCCATACCCCTGCTCTCCAGATACTCCGAGGGATTCCTACAGAACCGCAACCTGTATTTAATAACATTTAATGTAATTTATACCTCCAGAGCTTTATCAGAGACCAGATATCCTGCAGAGCCCCATCAGCTAGACTGGAGATGACAACTGCAATAATATTAACTAATAAAATTTTGATTCAGAGTCAGAATGAAAAGAAAAAAATGAGGTGCTTCTTTTTTTTTACAGAATTAGAAGAACAACCATAAGGGTCTGTCATTCATCTGTCTCCCTTTTTCTGCTGAGTACTGAAAAGTATAGGATCAAACATTCCAAGAGCCATCAAAATTGATTTTCTATTTGAGATCAATATTCTGGAACACGACATACCAGAGAAGGAACACTTAATGCATGAAACTCTTCATAACTTGCTGACAAAGAGATCAATAACAACAAAAACTATTCTTATGTTTCACCTAGTCAGGAAATGAAGCTCACAAAAGCAGCGCACACTCAAAAAACATGCTACTGTCAGGATTCATTTGGCAAGAAGATCTCCTGCCCCAAAGAAAAAATATTTTGAGTAAGACCCACTCTTATCATGAGTAGGCAATATACTGGATAATTCTTATATCCAAAGAATCGAAGGGAACTGAATCATTTCAGTTGTCTTAGAGAGATCTTGCTTAGACATCTAAAGCATGAATATCCTTCCTCAGGTTCAGTAAAACACAACTGCCTGCACTTAAAAATCACTTGACAGGGCAACCTTCACTTCCTAACACATGGTTTTACATGCTGAAGATGGATTTAGGGAAGGGCTAAGTAATTTACTCAGTTTAATGACAAATGCCATCCTACTAACTTACTAAGTATCCTACTTTTGCATTAATGTTGGGCTCCCCGTTCCCCCAGCTTGGTCTATTTTGCTTTACTAAGCTCTTTCTTCTATAATGCCAAGGACTTTCCTACTTGACACCTTTTTCTGAGCACAGAGAGATGACACTGTGTTAAGGGCACTGGTCACTACAATAACATCTTTTGTACCACAGTTCAAGGATGTTCTAAGTTACTCATATTTATCATTTAAAACTCAAGGCACTAATTAAGACATTGCCTAAGTTCCACTTGACATAGCATCAGTGAAGGTCAAAGGAAACACATAATTTCACTCTTACTGGTAATCTCAGGTCCTACACACTTACTCTGTCAAAAACAATCAGTAGTCCTCCCCTGTTTGGACACCACAAGGAGTTAAGATCTCAAGTGGATTGTTCGAGCGGCATAATTCTAATATTTTCAATATCTAAGATGAGAAATTACATATAAAGATGACACATACAGAGCACAGGCACACTTCCTAATCATAGATGTGAGAGCTAATAGCAGCAAATAACGGGACTGCAAGTTTTGACAAGCAAAACACATGCAGAGGTTCAGTCCAGTGCTGTCTGCAGCTGATAGGAGACCCAGATTCAAAGTTCAAAAGTTAGTCCCTTTATGGGAAGAGAAAAGTCACTCGGCAACAGGACACATCTTCAGCAACAGGAAACATCTGATTGTAAAGAACACTTCCAATAAACTCTGGATTTAATAAATAGTCTTAAAACAAGGCTGCACTAAATCTGAATGCCTGTCCTGTGTGCCACCTGGTTATACTTATTTTGATACGGAGATGTGGGAATAGGAGGATGCTTCTTTCACATAACATACCCGTGAGGGAAGATTCACCCTCATTTGAGAACACACATCATTCGGAGATACCATAAGAATGGAAGTATTTCATTCTTAACTAAACAGTAATTCACCTATGCACTGTACAAATTAAAAAGTTTCTGCATTGTTGCTCTAGCCAATATCTCTTTAAATATCGTCCCCATTTATTTAAGCACGCAGTACTAAAGAAGGCCCAGAGGTTCTCTCTCCATTTCTGTGGCTGACCCAAAACACCCACTTTATTGACAGCTGACTTCACAGCCAAGCTGAACCCAAATTCCTTGGCCATCTATTCTGCCCAGACATCAGGTCCCTTTTGTGCTTCAGCCTGGAGCCCAGCTCCCACACCGGGAAACTTGAGACGGAGCACTGAGGCTCAGCACTAGCTCTGCTGCAGGGAGGGCAGGCACAGCTGGCTCAGAGTGAGTCTCTGCAAACTAAAACACAGCCAACAGGGGTAATTTTGCTATAACCCATGCAGCCCTGAACAAGTCCTTTGATTAAATTGTTTCTCATCTGTAAAAATAAACAATCTGATTTTTTCCAAAGACCCTTGAATAAAAGTCTTGAGAACTAAGAATGGATATAGCAAAGTATTATCACTTGTCTGGAGAATTTAATGTGGCATCAAGGTCTACTGGTTACATTGTAAACAGAAAAGTCATTCTCTATCACCTCTCAATTTCCTGTCATTTAATTGAAAATACAGCTCTCTTAGTGATACTGACCTTGAGAGATGTAGTAATATTTCTTAAGGCAATTTTTATTAATTTCATGGAACCTAACCAACCTTTTTAGGCTTGCTGTTTTGTGCATTGCTCCTTTTTCATCAGGACATTTGTTATGAAGTGGCAAATGAACTGAACAAGAAACAACAACACTCAAGTTCTGAACAGATGTATTTTTAAAATGGTCTGAGCATGCCAATTTTCTTTATTCTGCAATGAATGAATGGAATGAAAAGATGCGGTGTCCTGTGCCAGCTGGCAAATGCTTCAGAAGGATATTTCATTGCTATTGTCTTCAGCAGCGCCCAAATAACTGTTTGGTGGCAGGAAGGGCTGGTATGTTTTGCTCATAAGATCAGTATTTATTTGGATCTACTACACAACTTTGCAGAGCCATGACCAACATGGTGCTCCACTCCAAGCATCACGGATATGCAGCTCCTCCATGTCCACTACAGCTCCCTACTCCAGGGGAGGGCCAACAACATCGGCTTCTGACCTTTCTCCTTCCAGAAGAGAGATGGACAGTTCCCAGAGACAAAGGACAAGGGGAGATCAAAGTACTGCAGGCATTCAGTGAAAATATACTTGGCTTTGTGGAACACAACTGTAGAGAAGGTACAGAACTACCATAAAGTCACAAAAACACCCAGGCCAAACTCTACCAATAAAGCTGGTATCCAAGAGGTTCTTTTCTCAACAACGAGAAATCCTTTAACTAATCCCAAACAGACTCTCAGTATTTTAAGGGGCTCATTATCTCCTAACCCAAGCCTCATATTTTGGTTTCAATTATTACTGTAGCACAAAGTCAGTCATATTCCCAAATTCCATAGAGGAACATACAATGAATTACAAAACAGTACAATTTCTCGCTTTGAAGATAACAATCTATGTGTCAAGACAGAAAATGGGCACTGGCAGTTGGGGAATTACACAGCACAGAGAAAATTAATTCCGTATTTTCATATTGCAAAAAAAGTATATGTTGTTAGCTTAGATACTATAAACCAGAAAGCATTTATAATCAGAAATAAATTGCTTTACTCTTGTAGCACTTTTTCTAAATATGGACATGGGCTCTTACCTTAACAAAACACAGTTTAAGAGTTGTGTCTCAAACTTACATATAGTCACACAACTGTCAGAGAACTCTGGAAGGCGGATGCACAGTATTTTCTGTTTTATATAAATGAAGACATCTACATGCAATTAATGACAATCAGGACAACAACTATTTTAATAGCCTGGTCTTGGTTTTATGCCCCCTGGAGCCACTCAACTATTTTTTCCTCCCTTTCCCTCACATGGAAAAACCTTTTCCAAGCTAGCTCTCAGGAACCTCTTCTTTCTCAAAAGCAGAAATACAAATACTTCAACCAGGAAATTTGCATCCTTGAGTTTGTTTGAAAATGATCTACAACTTATGATATTTAGCCAGTGGTCAAAAGCTTCCCAAAATCTTAAAGCACACAACATCTGGCCCAACTACCACAATAACTGCCAACAAAGTCATATGTAGAACTTTAAAGTGAGATTTGTCATCTCTCCTGGCTCTGCCCGGAGCACAAACAAATCACAGGAAGGAGTAAGGTACGAGGTATGAGCATAAAACATCTTCTGAATACAAGTGTTTTAGAGGCATCTTGTCTAGAAAATGACCATGCTTGAATTTATTTTGCATTACAAAGACCTGGATCATTTATTAACATGAGAGGTGATGCTGAACAGAAAGTCTGCCGGATCCATTTTTCACTCACGTGTTTTGCAGTTTGGGGCCAGGGGGAAGTTTGTGAGAATTTGTTTAACTTTTAACAGCATCGCCACAACTGATTCCAAAATTTGAAGAGATTTCTGGCCCATCAAATCCTAAAACTTAGTAAGTTTCCAAAACATGTTAAAACTTCCGAACTAAAATTTTGATTTGAGAAGTCCTACACAGTATGTGATTTTACAGGCAGTGGACATAAACAGAGAGATATGGAGCATAAGTTCTTCCCAAGCTGACTGGCTTGATGAGCAGCTTGTCTTTACCTTACTGACACACTAACTGGTCTACAAAGGGCATTATGTCTACACAAAAGCCTTCAGGTCCTAAACATCAACACAAGCAAATCTGAAATAAACGTGTTCCCAGGGTATTTGACTATGAAAGCGCCCATACTCAGAGGAAAAAAACCAAACTAATAAAAGTCCCCAAAACAAAAACCACAGTAACTGAACAGTGCATATATTCTCATTTCCTATTACTTTCTTTTATAGAAGTGTTTGATTTGAATTAAAAAAAAAAAAAAAGGTTAATCAAAACATAAGAAAAACAACCCAGAGATGGACTAAATACTGTCAGTAGTGCCTCATTTCCACATGCAGATATTGCAGGACAATGAAAAACTCATTGAAATAGCAGCTGCAGGAGTGGAAGTTGATCACCACACGCACCACCCAGCGCCTGGACAAATACAGCTGGAGACAATCTAAAGGAAAAGTGTTCCTCCTATCACACCACATAGAAAAATACAATGAATCCCTTTAAATTAGCACTTGGCAGAGAAACAAGCCAGTGAGGGGAAAAAAAAAAAACACAAAAACCAACCAACCAAAAAAAAGCATTAAAATAATTCCAAGGCACCCAGAAGGTTAAATAAGAAGAAACATTGGTTCCAGTCTAGGATCAGTGGAATTAAACTGCTGAGCACTTCCCTGAAGTGTTTCACAAAATGAGCAAGCCTTTTTTTAAAAAATAACTCATAGTGTAGTTTCCAAGTGAGCAGCAACTAAAAGTACAATCAAGCTGCCACTCTTCTAAATGGGAAAAGGACAAAAATAAAGATGCCAGTCTCACCTCTGTCTACAAGAACTTTTACTGTCCATGGATAAATTGTATCACAAAGATCCTCATCAGTCAGACTGAAGCTTACAGCGACACAAAGTTTGTGTGCTAAACTGGAATAGGCGGTAAATTACCAGAGAACAGCAGAGAACTACACGGCATCCAAGCATAGTGGGTGACCCTATTTGGGAAAGCCACAAAGTCTCTTGCATCTTTGCAACAAGCAATCAATATGCCTCTGGAAAATAAAACTAAATAAGAAATCCCACTCCAAAACCAGAAAGGAAAATGAATTCACATCAACGGACTACTTTAATGAAAATATTGAGACAAGGGATAAACTTGCTCAAGAACAGTAATCCAGCATCCAGCAGTAGCAGCATCACTGAAGCATTGATTTTTTTGTTGTTGTTTAAGATCCTGTGAAACTGCCAACTCTACTTCACCAAAAGCTGAAACTTCAGAAATAGAGAGATGCCAAGAACAACTCCCTTTCTAAGTCAATTTCCACAAAGAAAATCCACTGTAATCTCAGAAAGACAAAACTTCCACAGCGCTCCACAACAGACTCCATTCCTTATTAGCATTTCCAGCCACCTGCTGAAATATGCTTCCAGCCAGGATTTCACAGGCTCACTGGGATTCACAATTTTAGAGTTTCACCAATTCTGGATTACTCCACTAGCAGAACTCCTTATAAAAGGCAACAGTAATTTTATTAACTTTATTCTAAAATAGCTGCCTCATCCAACACAACTTCATTTGACTGGCAAAAAAACCCCAACAGCTTGATGTTGGCAGGTCTGGGATCAATTCAGAAATGGAAAAAGGCCTTTTCTTGGTTTGTGACAAGTCATCAGTGTTGGCAACTTTTTGGCCCTAGGTTTGACTATGAAATTGCCTGCACAACTGAGCAGATGATAAGGAAAGAGAGGAGAGGATTAAGTGAAGGGAGACAGCAATGAGTAGGGCATTCTAAAAATAAAGAATATTGCAGAAGCCTGAGACAGCAGCTCACAAAACACAAAGGCCTGCTGGTCACTCAGAAAAGGCAAACTGCATTTCTAAACAGCTTAAGCTGTTGGGTTTTAAAGTCAGGGTTTGGTTGTAGGGGAAGAGGTTCTCTGGTTTTATGAGGTTTTTAAACTGTAATAGAATTCTCAGGCTGGATAACCTTGACATTCCTTTTAAACCATACTAAAACAAACATGCCCACCAATTCTCCCAAACCAAATCAAGAAATAGCAACACTAACCATAGTAGATGCTATTCAAGGCGATACACAAACCTCAGCATCTCAAGGCCAAGGACTCCATATGGAGAAACGCAATCCAAAAGCAGGATTTAGGGCCAACTTCAAAACTGCACATATGGAAGAGAACTCCAATCACCTCAAGATCCTCACTGCATCCAAGCAGCTTGTTATCACCAGCCCCAGGCCCACAACACTTCAGAGAAGGAAATAAAGTTATCAGTTGAAGCAGAGCACTTTCCCACAGCTGGTTTTAATTAAGCTAATTTGGCAGTACTGACTGACAGCAAGCAGAGCCTTCCCAAATCACTTCGCAAGCATTTTTGCCAGGATTCCACCATCTGTGATAACCAGGAATACTTGATTCTAACTAGGATCTGTCTGAGGTACAGCATTTTAGAGAAGTGTATCCATTCTCCTTTAAAATCATCTCGTGAAGCCACTGCTTATAGGTAACTGGAGCCACTGCTTGCAGATAATGGGGTGTTGGGAGAAGATACAGAACTTGAGGAAAGGTATTGGATAAATTCCACTGAGAAAACCACTCCTGAAAATCAGATAGATCACTTGCCAGAATCCCATCATACCTTGGCCATACCCATGGTACATGAAACTTATAAATGACCACATGGGTATTGAGGAGATTTTGGAGCTGTAACAAACAAAACAGCCTATATAATTTCAAGGCTAGTTTTGCAGTTTTTCTTTTGTGGATACATGCAGGACAGGGCAGGTTTACCAGGAAGAAATGCTTTGGGTTACACCACAACCTCAGAACAATCCAGGGTATGGCCAGACTGTGCAAATTTAAGCCCCATTAAGGCAATGGAAAAGGGTCTAGCAAGGGAGTAATTTTAATGACATCTAACTAGATGGAAATTTTTTTCTAAGTAAATCTGTGACCAGATTGGAGTGACACACTAATGGCATCAGAACCAGCACTGGTACATGAGACCAACATACATAAGGAACAGATGGATCAGTAAACGTAAGTTAAGAACATGCCAGAACAAAGTATAGCCTTCTGCTGGAACTCTTCGCATGTACCCAGACCTGGTCTGTCTGGTTCACTCAAGATATGAATATCCAATACAAACACTAGTTCAGATTAAAACACTGACCTGGCCAACTCCAATAAATGCAGATTGCTGACACTAAAGCCAGGGAAGTTGCCGGGAACCAAGCCTTAAGTCTCAACCAAGGCAAAGGAAACAACGAAAGTTTCAGGATCATAAGTCTGGGCTTCACAAGAGCAGAATTCAGGGACCAGCTTCAGAAAAACCCACAAGGATATGGGCCTTGGGATAAGACTGGTGCAGGACAGTTTGCTCATTTTGAAGAATAACCTCCATCATGCTCAAGAATCATAGAGCCAATGTGCAGAAAATCAAGCAATGGTACCAGGAGACCCACATGGATCAACAAGGAGGTTTTGACAATATTTAAATACAAAAAGAATGCACACAAGAGGTGGGAGTGGGATCACGTGAGCAAGGACGAACGTAGAGGCACTGCCCTAGTGTGCAAAGACAGACTTGGGAAGGTCAAATCCTGCCTGCAGCTGAAAAGAGTCAGGGACAAGAAGTGCTTCTACAAGTAATTGAGCAGTAAAAAGAAGAGTAGGGAAAATGTGGGCCTCCTGCTGAGAAAAAAAATATGGAAAAGGCCTGAAGAAATGGGCAGGCAGATCTCATGAAGTTCAGCGAAGAAAAATGCAAAGTCCTGCTCCTGGAGAGGAATAACTATGCCCTACAGGCTGGGTGCCAACCTACTGGAAAACAGCTTTGCAGAGAAGGACCTGGGAATCTAGGTGGAGCAGCTGAACCGATCCAGCAACATGCCCTGGTCACAAAGGCGGCCAACAGCCGCCAGGGTGGGGGGACCCTTCCCCTGGCTCAGCACCAGGGGGGCACTGCTCCCGGGCTGGGGCACTGCTGGGCTTCCCCTAAAGAGAGACACGTTGGAACAAGTCCAGCAAGCTAAGATGATTAAAGGATTGAAGCATCTGCCATGAGGGGAGGCTGAGAGAGATGGGATTGTTCAGTCTTGAGCAGAGAAGGCTCAGGAGGATCTTAGTAATGTAACCTGATGGAAAGGATTAAAGAAGGCAGAGATGGGCTCAGAGGTGGAGTGTCCAGTGAAAGGATAACAGGCAATGGGAACAAACCAAAAAGCAGGAAATTGTGTTTAAACCTAAGAAAAAAACCACATCTCTACTGTGAGGGTGCCTCCTAGTCACAACTATTTTGTAACTCTGTGAAATACTGTTGTTCTAAATGAGTATTGCTCTTAGGATTCGAGTGCAAGTACTGCCCCTCAGTTGAGACCGCTTCAGAACAAATTAAATGCAGAGGAATCCACTGCAAAAAAGGACAAACCTTCCAGTCTGCTGGCAATACTATGCCAGGCAAAAAGTCTTAACAATGCATTAAAAAAGTGAGAACTGAATTTATCCCAAATAGAGCACAGGGTAAATCCAATAACTACAAGGTTAGGGTTCACTTATAAGGAATTTCCTTCCCTGTATAATGAAATACATTGTTAATGGCTACTATTTGAGTCCAGGAGTGAAAATCCAACAATCCTGCAGAGGTCATGATTGTTACCCATAATAAACTGGTTTTTACTACTGGCTTTCACAAGAGGAGCAGCCAGTTAAATACAATGTGCAAACTGGAGTATTCTGGCCAGGAATTGAGTTAGCTTGCAGGATCTGGGCAGTTTCTCTACAGTTGTTCAACATACTCAACATGACTGAAGTGTCCTGCACTGATAAATTCCCCCATCAGATTTCACCCATCCGGAGATTTCAGGCACGTGGATTATTATTGCCCTGCATTCTGCTAGTGAACATTTACATAGTGATGCCACGGAAGGCACAGCTTCCCACCACAACCCCAAACAGCCCATTTCCCTACACCCCCTGCTTTGAGCCATCACAAGGACTCCCCTGGCTGAAAGGTCAAACTGGCAAAATGCATTTCCACTTTGGTCTTCTGCTGTTTTGGAGTAGGCTGGCATTGTTTGCTATTCCATCAGTGAACAGAAACAGCTGGCTCAAGGTGAGCTGTAGAAACAAGGGTTAGGGTTGAAGCACAAACAATGTGATGTTTCAAAACACAGTTAAAGCCAGTGCTAGCAGTACTTCCTGTAGCCAAAGCCCAAAAGCACATTAATACCTTTCTATCTACTCCTTCTCCACTGTAGCTCTACCCCTACCAGACCTCTCGTTCTCTGCTCTGAACAGATTCCATCACTAACAGCTACCCTACCATCCCAGAAGCATGCAGAAGAATGAAGACAGATTGGGGAAACAGTTATTGGGGCCTATGAATAAATTTTTCTTTTTCAAGCCTGTTTACATAAGGCCTTCTCTCAACGCAATCACACTGTAGTGTCTGTAAAATTATCCATGAGGACAAACCATGATGAGAGGCACACTCAGCACATGAAGTGCTTCAGTGAGTTTGCTACTATACCTACTATATCTTGCACCTACAAGGGGTGTCTTCTCACACCATGGCTTAGATCACTTTGCAAAGCGGAAAATTTCACTGACAAAGTAGTTCTTTTTGCCAACTTAATATCAAATAAGCCCGTATCAGAATTCCATGGAATCACAGAATGTTTTGGGTTGGAAGGGATCTTAAAAACCATCTAGTTCCAACCCCCTGCCATGGGCAGGGACATCTTCCACTAGACCAGGTTGTTCAAACCCCTGTACAATCTGGCCTTGAAAACTTCCAGGAATGAGGCAGCCGCAACTTCTTTGGGCAACCTGTTCCAGTGCCTCACCACCCTCACAGTAAATAATTTCCTCCTACTATTCAGTCTAAACCCACACTCTTTCAGTTTGAAACCATTTCCATAAGCATAAGTACATTACAGTAGAGTCAGAATATAGCAGTGACCAAACTGAAAGTGTCTCACTTCCATCAGGACTACCAGTTCCAACCCCAAATTAACACCAACATCAAGGCCACACAGGATACTTTGGCAGCAAAGCAAAATATAGGAAATTTCCACACGCTGTGTGGCCCACCACATCACTGCAACTGCCCCCAGCACAGCTGTGCCATGACAACAAGGGCGAGAGGAGGTGGTAAATTGGATCACTGAAAAAGTATGGGACAAAAGTCACAAAAAATAGTCCTTAAAAATGCTACTATGTAGTCACTTAGAGCAGATTTACCATAAAAATCAACATACTATGTAACTGGACTCTCAGAAACTTAGCTTTGGAAAGCTCAGGTCCTTTCTACAGAACTGAAATGATCCCTGGCAAAACAGTAACATTCCTTAAAAGAGAGTCTTAAATAACAGCCCACCTGTTGACGTTCAAATAAAACACAACTCTGCTGAACAGCAGCCAGAGTCTGTGCAAGAATGTGGTAAATAAAACACAGGAGGAGAGAGTAGGGCTGCCCAACAAGAGATGGAATAACTGCAACTTTATCCCCAAACCTTTACTGTTTTTTTTTATAATTTATCTCCAGTAGAAAAACTCTCTGGAAAGTTCCAGCATAATCAACTCCTCAATCTAGAACAAAGAAAGAACAGTCCTTCCACAACACTGAAGAACAAACAAGCTGTATCAGAATATACATCTTTGAAGTACTTTTTGTGACAGCAAAACTAATGAAAAAACATTCACACTTAACTGGGGGATTGTCCACAAAACTACTTAGTAAATCCATAAATGGATGATATGAAGACGAGGCAGTGACCCAACAACGACCAATAACATGTCAACAGTTCCAATGAACAACATATTATGAGCAAAAAAAATTCCAAGCTCGGTGTGAAAAACCTCATATTTTATCTTGCACCAACAGTACCCTCTGCTGTTCCAAAGCTGCAATGCATAAGGTGACATCCAGCCCTGACCATCGGGAACACTCAATTCATCAAAAGCTACCCAGCTTTATTCATTATCTCACTTCCTGTAAAGATGTTCCAGATATGTTGTTTTCTTCCTACTACAGAGCCATGTTTTGGGTTGGTTATGATGTTAATCTATTTATTGTCTCAAGACCTTCTTCTGCGATTAGAAAAAGACAGTTTTAGCCTTAAAAATAATTTTAAAATTAACAAAAAGAAAATAAATTCAAGACTATCCACTAAGGAAGACAAGACCCAGTCAACACCACAGTAATATTTTCTGGATCATTTCTGTAAAGCCAAAAGGGAGTTTTAGATTTAAAAATCAGTGTATCATTCAACAGCCACACATCAGAGAAATCCAAATATGCTACCACAATGTTTTTCAAAAAGCAACTTGAAGGCTAAATCCCATCTGGCAAATGGCCCCAGGGGTAAAAACACAGGAAGACTCCTGTATTTCTGATATCCTATGATAACCCAGCATCCACCCCCATGCTGGAAGAAGGACCATCACACTGCAGATGCAGCACAGCAAGAGCAGAAACAGGGAGGTGAGGCAGAGAGTCCTGTAGGCTTCTCCTGTGGTGAAGACTCCAGACCCATCCGCACAAGGTCACCGTGAAGCTTCAGCAAAAGCCCTGAACCTGAGGAGACACCACCCTCACCGTGTCCAACTGATGATCTTCACTGGCAGAGAAATTCAGAAACTGGGTGTACTGCTGTTCTTCTCCCTTCATGCGGAAGGCAAGGTGAGGGAGGATAAGCACAGATTGTATGAGCACTACAGGGGAAAAAATGCCCCCAAGTGTGGTTTGAAGCACAGGCTTCTCACCACAGGCAGCCTGTACGAACAAGTACAAGGAGGAAAAGACATACAAGAGCAAGGAATGCTCTAACTAGATTATATGGTTAAGATAACCATGCCAGAACTGAACTGTGAATGAACACACTAAAGTATAATCCAGAACTACAGAAAAAAAAATTAAAATAGAAAATATAACTCCTTCAGTACAGAGAAGAAACAAACTTGTAAAACTTGCAATGGAAAAGAAACTTCTACTGCCTGATCTCAATAGCTTTCACGGCAGGGTGACACATGACAGAAAATATCTACAGAGCTTCAAACCAAAAGAAACCAAAAGAAACATGTTGTCCTTAACTATATTGTCAACAAGACACATTGACCCAGTTCAGTGTCTTCTGAAGCAATGGGAGACAGCCTCTGACCAAAGGACACAACTTTGAAGCTTCAAAGATGGTTTCGTGTCTTTACATCAGAGCAGACTTAGAACCACAATTTCATACATTTCACAGCAACAGCAACACGACTTCCAAGTGTGTGGCAAGTATACAAATATTTGATCTGGGCAAGGGAACAAAGTACTTCCGAGGGGACTCAGTGGTGTTGTAATGAGTTATAGTGAACAGCAGCCTGATCTGAATTGGCGCCACAATACTGAAACCCCAATGTCTTTGCACTGAAAAGCAGGAACTAGAGAACAACTGCAAACCACATTTTTCTATTCTACTCATAAAGATAGAGCCTCTAAAGAAATACATGATGGGGTACCACACTCCAAGAAACATACATACAAGTTATAGAATACTTAGAAGCAACAATGATCATATTTAAAAAAAAAAAAACCTGCAATAGAAAGATTATAAAGCCCAAATCTGAAGAAAGAAAGACTGCAAGAAACTTATCAACTAATCTAAAATTCATAAACACATGTTGAGGGGAGGAAAAAAATTAAAACAAGAGAGGGTGAAAGTCAGAAAAGCTTGCAATTGACTGCATTGTGGTCAAAGTGAGTTAGAGTAGACATCAGGAAAAATCTGTCTAGAGGGAAGAACAATTAAGCACTGGGACAGATTGTCCGGGTTTCCATGATTAGATTTTATGAGTACTTATGACATATGTTGGCATAAAAAGATGTGAAAAATATTGTTTCTAAAAGCCCAGAGAAAGACCTCCTGGAGTTCTTTCCAGTGCTATTTGCTACAATTTCCTATGAAGGAAAACATTTTGAATAGCCATTATTAAAATATACAACTTCTAAAACAAGTAGTAATATTTAAGATCAGATAATCAAGAGAACACACCGTACTAGAAATCAAGTACATTAATCTACACTTTTAAAAAGCATAGGATAATCAGTTTACAAATTAAGTATTTACTCAAGTATCTTAGAAAGTACCTAAATGTTATACAGAAGGAAAGCAAACTGCCTTGTACTTCCAGCTCACTCCCTCTTGTTTCTTAATGCCATTGAGGTAGCTGGACTAAACGACAGAGTGCCAGGAGTACAAAAATGCAAGATAACGGCACTGAGGTACATAACATAAATATGAAAATAAGTTAGAAATAACTACTAATTATTTTTTCAAAACTTAAATAATTATTTTGGAACTTAACACCATCCCTTTCTTACCAACAGATTGACTGTTCAGGACTGCTATTCTCACATCTTGCTGCTGTCAATGCTTTAAAAAAAAAAGAAAATTAGTTTTCAATCACTTTTAGCATTAGGACAGCAATAAGGAGGCTTCTGCTTTGTGGCCAAAGAAACATTATTCTTCAATACAACCCAAGTCCTAGGAAGGTTACAATCACAACAATGTACCTTCCTTCTCAGTACAATTGCCCACCATCCATCTAGAAATTTGAGACTGGTTCAAGCCCACCCTTTAAGAGAAGTCAAAAAACATTTGCCTTGATGGAGAAACAACACGGAAGAAAAGAGGAATTAAAAATTATTAACATGGATTTGCTCCTATCTTCAAGATGAAACTTGCAATATGCAAGCACCTCCATGTGTTTATAATCCTGTCAGAGCCAAGTATTCAACATGCAATTGCAGAGGATTTATACCCCACGTGACTCCATGTAACTGCATTTTATTGGACCAGACGGACATTCCAGAGATGAGGCTTCACACTGTACAGGATGCGGGAAAGGAACCACCCAACAATCATTGCAAAATGAAGCCTTCTGGAAACATTCATCCCACTAAGTCCCACTGGGCATGGACAAAGGAAATACCACAAATAATGCTTTTTAATTAAAGTGTGTTATAGAGTGTACACAGGCACACACTAGGATGAACTGATAAAAAATATTACAAAATAAAATATCTTAGAAGAGGACTACACTTACTTCTCAATTCCTACTAAAAGAAAAGAAATTATGGCATTTGTTATGGATTAGTAGCACTGGAAATCTCACCTTTCAAGGACAATAAGTGGAGTTGCTATGAGGAAGAGACAACCACTTCTGTTGGTGCAGTCACTGCAGGCAGGCAGACAGACAACTGTGTGCAATGGCTAAGAGGACTCAAAAGGTAGATGAATCAACAACATACAACACTATGATTGCCACCAGCACATATCTTACTGCATAACTAATGAAATACCTCCAGTGTTCCTATACCACATAGTTTTGAGTCAATGAAGCAATTCATGCAGCTTAGTGTGGATGGCTGACTGAAAAAATAAATTACCTCAAAAACAGTTTGGAAAACAACATCTGTGCTGATGTCCTGACACCAGGAACTGCAGAACTTGAAGAAAATTGAATTGAAGAAAGATGTGCAGAAAGTTGAAATACGATCGAATAAGCAATACAAATGGTCAAAAATACTAGAAAAACCAAACACAAGTACACAAGAAAGATTTTAAGGACACTATTCCTTTTGGATGCAGCACATTACAGTGCCCAGCTCCCTCTGAAACAGGTTGCAAACCAAATTTATAGTCACTTCAATAATGATCAAACCCATGTTCAACACTCCAAATATTTCCACATTTTTAGTCACAATCCAGACATGCCTATCATTAATAGCTGGCAGCAGCACAAGTCATTAAAATGCAGCAGTGTTCACACCCAATCCAGCTATTTTCAGCAGCACTGCCTTCTCCAGAGGGAACCAATTACAACATGCATGGCCCCCCTTGCAACCATCATCTTCACACCAGTCCTCAGCTTCTGATTACACAGCAGTCAGTAACAGCCATCCTCTTTCAAACAGTTCTTTGTTATTCTGAGCTTACTAAACAGCTGTGTGTCAAGCACTCAGAGCCTAAATTAGTAGTATTGCACAAACAGCCACTGCCTTTCCTCACTGACCTTCTCATCTGTTAAGTTCTGAAATTTCAAGAGACAGCCCTGATTACTTTGGTAATTACTTCTCACACTGTCTTCTGGTCTTCCTTTTATATCTACAATTATAAACCAAAAAAAAAAGTGTAGGCATACAGAACATATACTCAATTCCCACTCCCTCCTGTGAGTCCTTCAGGGGAAGGAAGTGACAATGGCCACAAGTTACAGATTAGGATGTTCTGACTGTACGTTAGGAAAAATGTCTCTTCCAGAGCACAGCGGAACAGGTTGCCTGGGTCAGAGGGTGCCTGGTGCCTTAAATCTGTTTTTCTACTCATCAGCCTGTTCTATTCTCCCTTAAAAGTGACTGCTTTTGGACTGATCCTCTTGAGAAGCAAAAGGCCTGTGTGGCAGCAACATCAATACCTACATGGTTATTGTATATTCAATACATTCAATATTGTAAATTCCATGTGAAGTGTCTCTTCACTGACCTGGAATTTCTTCAACAAACTCCAATACGTGCACCTCCAGTGTAACAAACGCACAATAAAGAGGTGTTTGAAACAGAAGGTGATGTACCCAAAAGTATACAGAACGACTTAACTGACGTAAAACAGCAAAAAACTTTAGGACAAGGGGTACAGGGATATCCAAATATAAAAAAAATCTCAAGCCACTCCAAATGACAATGAACCCTCTGTTCTACTACATCATGCCTGGTCTCTAGGGAGGGCTACAGACAAACAAGGGATTGTACAGGGATTGTGCAGATGATCAAACACCAGGGCATTAACACAAGGCCTGTGAGGAGAGACTGAAGCAACGAGCTTGTTTAGGGTGCAGAAGACAGAGCCTGGGCAGGCCAAAGGGCAGCCCTCCAGCACCTGCAAGAAGCTCCCGAGAAAATGCAGCCTGGTTCCCAAAGTGCCACGTGATGGGATAATGAGAGGCAGTGGGCAGAAGTTGAAATGAGAAATTTGGACTGTCGGATGTAAAGAAAAGTCTGTTCACCACGAAGACAGTGTAGCATTGGAAAAGACTGTAGAGAAAGGTTGTGCAGTCTCCATTCTTGGAAGTTTTCAAAACCTGAGTGGATAAAGACCTGGTCTCAGCTAATAATTGATGCTGCTTTGACCAGGAGGTTGGACTAGAAATTTTGTTACATTCCTTCCAACTAGTGCTATCCTCTCATTTTGCGAAGTCTTGCTCTATTCTTAAAAACACTTCAGATTTTTTAAAGGTATTCTAAACCTGAAAAAATTGGACATTAAAACTAATCCACGTAGGTTTATTTTCCTCTAGTTTACCGTATCTGGAGACATAAGATGGAAAGGGTTATTTTCCCCACTCTTTACATATTATACATGTAGGCACACAAAAGAAAGAGTGTAATGCAGTTACCTTTAGTAAAATAGCTCTTTTTATTACTAAGCCTGCAATGGTAATGGTTAAATGGAATCAGAGAGAAATATACCAGTAACTCAGGTGAGAGAAGTAAAAAAAATCCTGCTTTAAACAACAGAATAGAGATGGAGATTCTGAATATTTCTAATACTTCTATTTATGAACATGGCTAATTCTGAATATTTCCCAAGACTAATTCACAATCTCACCCTCCTTTCCTAGAATAAATCTACTTTCATCTTCATGCTGATCTCATATCCACAGTTACCATGTGCAAATCTAAGAAGTACAAAGATTAGTTGCTTTCAAAGAAATAATGCAGTATGTGCACTTAATCTTTCAGGTGCTTACAACATAGGAAACATTTGGAAGAGCACAGCTTCAATTTTAATATATTTCTTTCCGAATAAGTTCACATAAATCAGTTTAATATTTTGAAAGACTATTCATTCTCCTTCCTAATCTGGCTTTCTAAAATCTTGATTAGTCACACATTCTTAGTCTTTCCAATCTCTATGTAGATACTAAATTATTTTCTGAATCCAGGTAAATTCTTAAGAGTCTCACTGTAATTTCTACCCAGAGTTAAACATTCACTACCCTGTCTTCTTAATCATCTTTAAAAAATATATAAATAAATAGAATACTTTGCCATTCACTTAGGGCAATTTTATCCAACATTTCTAGAAAAATTAATTATCTTCCCATCTTCTTAACTCATTTATGTTTTAACTAGGCTTTAGGGGTGCTTTTTCACACAAGACCATTAGTCTGGGAAGCTCAATACCATGTGAAGATGGTAACAGAAGCTCTTATATAGGTTTGCAAAGTAGCCAGAAAAGTTTATGTCATAAAATCTTAACAGGCACCATCATGTGAAAAGATAACCTGCCTATCTCAGGAAAACAAAGGTCACACATTGCAGGAAGATAGGAGAATGAGATGGGAGAAATAACAATACCTGCTAACCCCGCTGAGTTTTCTGAGACAGCCTGCTGCTTGTGCCTCTGGCCTGAGCAGGGGCAGAACTTACCTATTTTGCCATGAAACATGAGAGACATATACAACAGATATGCTTCTCAACACAAACTTGTCTCCCAGCGTTTTTATTTTACTTCTTTCTTTAAAGTACGTGAAACTGAGAGCAGTAGTTGTTTTAAAAATTAATTATAAACACGTCATCATCACTTGTCAGAGGACTCCAGCATATTTTCATCCTCAGTTCCCATATAAATTCTACCTGATGAAAAGCAATTCAAATTATCAAATGTGTCTTTAATCTCCTTCTCTTCTTCAACCTCTGCAGAAGGATCTGCAGATTTTCTGGATCTTCCAATTTTTCAGGATTAGAAGCATCCAGATTTTCTCCACAGCACCAACCCACGAGATAAGATTAAACAGTAAGAACTTTTCTTCTCTCTCCTCAGCTGGCACAAGTTCTTTAAATAGAACAATCTGTTTGTAAATAAATGAAGTAACAAAGTCTGACTTCCTAAGAACTTTAGATTTGTCTGTATTTTCTTCTCCCTGCAATAATGCAAACATGATACTCAAAACCTTACATTCCTCTGTTAATCTCTCCAGATTCTTTGGGCAAATACAGAATTTCAACCAAATGTAAAAGAAAAAAAAAATCCATTGATTAGGAAAGACCTTCTGAACAGGAGTGTCAGGAGACAAAACCAGAAATTTTTCACAAGATGGGACTTGATCAGACTATGAAAATAGCTATGGCAACAGAGGTGGACTGTTAAACATAAGTGGATGTAAATAGCAAGGTTTTTCCAAATTAAGTTACTGGAAAACCAAATGACTCCATGGAAGGTTTTCTTAATGTTCACCCAAGGGAGGGCAGCTGCCAGTCTGTAACTGCGAAGGAAATAAGAAGGCTCCGGGTTTTTGTTTGTGGGATTTTTCGTGGGTTTTTTACCCAGCATCTTTGCCGCGGCCGTGACGTGGCGGGAGCGCCGGGGCTCTGCTGACCCCGCGCGGTACCCGGGCGCCTCTGCAGCCTCCCCCTCCTTCCTCACCCGCGGGGCTCCGCGACGTTGCAGTAAAAATCCCGAGTTAAGCACGGTCTGTCAGGGGTGGATTAAAAATAACATTTCCTAAAGAGCTTGAGGGAGAGGGAAGAGAAGGCCCCTGTATTTTCACACTATATCAGTTCCCTGGACCAATTCACTACACAAACAAGTATTTTAGAATATCTGAACGCAAGCCAGAAGAGCAGAAACTGCTAAGCCAGGAGCTCAGCAGAAACTTTCCAGTATGGCAATTCCATTTCACATTACCTTCTCTGTCACGTTATTTAGTCTTTACAAAGACTGAAGTATTTAACTGGGAAAAAAAAAAATAGGAGCACAGAACAAGGCAAAAAACTTAATTCCTCATAAAAAAAAAAAATCCATGCAACTTTCATTTCAAGCATGAGGTATGATGTGCATTAAAAAAAAAAAATTCACTGCTTATAGAAACAGACAAGTATAAAACATGAAAAAAAATGCCCACACAGGAAGAAGTAATAGGGATACCACAGCAGACAGTTTCAGGTACACTGGATAGAGCTATCTGGGGAGAGAGATTTGACAGTAAATGTCACATGTCTACTAAACACTTTCACACAAGTGTGAACAACTCTTCAAACGCAGCTGGTCCACCACACATGCAGGACAGCTAGCTGCAGAGTAAATTATCTTTCAGGCTTTGTCTGTCTCTTCCAGACAAACAATGGAAAAATACAAAATTTATCATATAACCATGTCAGACATTTTTATAAACAGGTCCTTGAAGAAAGAAACCATCCTAAGATTGGTTAACACTGAATGGGGACAAGGATAAGTAAAGCTACTTATGGGGTAATTCCATTCCTGCAAAGGCACAAAGAAACACACAACTGCTGAGTAAATGTACGAAATTATGTGAAAACCAGCAATTAACACATAACTGTGAAAAATGAGGTTCACTCTCCTGTGAGAATTTAAAAGTTTTAATAAAAAGACAATAAGGGACAAAAACAATAGAGTAAAATTTACAGCGCTGGGTACCCTTGGCACTCAGCCAAGAGCACCCCTGCTATTGCGGAGACACCCTTTAAATACCTTTACTATTGCATCAGCTTAATGCATATTCATAAACAATTATACATTTTCAAACTTTCCCCCAAACTAGTTTACATATTTACATATATATTTACATATATACACAGGAACCGTTTAGCATGGCTCCTCCTCGGGTCCACCTTTTTAGAGCACGAGTATTTCTTGGCTGTGGTTTTAGTCAGTTTTTATTATCACCTCCAGCTTGAGGTGTTCACAGACAGTAGTTGCTGATAGTTGGCAAGTCAGTAGCAGGAGTCTTCATTATACGTTCATTGGATGTTATCCAACCAAGCAGACAGTTCAATTACCACAAGTGTAACTACATCACCTATTTTACTACTATTAATAACAGAAATAAAGGCATTAGTTATTGTTACAAAAAACCTATATCTTTATAGTGAAGCTACTTTAACATTATATATACAGCATTCACTTTAATATTTACGGAAAGCCAGTATTATAATATGTATTTATAACAACAGCCAAGATGGTTTGGGGTTTTTTTAAACCTTTTGACCACATGGTTGCACATTAAACAAAATCAAAAGAGCCCTAAATTCTTGAAATTACATTAAAGTAAAAAATTCTTATCTTAGCTCTTTTTTATGGTACAATTATAAAGTTTTCTAAAAATGAGTGAATTTCCTAATACCAACTTTTTTGCTCTTACCCTAATGGTTCTTCTCACTTCTCAATTGCTGTTTCCTGAAGTCAGAGTTAATCATTAAGAAGGAATTCTGCATCTGCCTCAAGACTGCATCAGAAGAGTGGCAAATCTATTACACAACAGCATTTCTCTAGTCTTTCATCCATCCACCCATCCTTTGACACAGGAAGTGTAATTTACATAGGAGAGTACAGCATAAAGAGTACTTAGCTCTAGTTTATGAGCTATTTTTAATTCTTCTGGGGAAAAAAAAAGTTTTAGTAACTACATCAAGAAACAAGACATTCAAAGGTCAAAAACCACCAGCCCAAAGTCCCTTCGGATAATGGCACAATTTCTATTCATAGAAGGACTGTTTTATAATACAATATGCTGAAATTGTAAAACCAACTAAGTGGGAAATAAAATACACAGCAAGCAGAAGTAATATATTATTATGTAGTACTGAAACTTTAATGTTTTTCTAGTGTGAATAAGGCCTCTTTTTCAATCACAGAATGGTTTGGGTTAGGAAGAACCTCACAAGATCATCTAGTTCCAATTCCTCCACCATGGGCAGGGAACACGTTCCACTAGACCAGGTTGCTCAATGCCCCAGCCTGGCCTTGATGGGGGGATGGGGCATCCAGGGATGGGGGATCCACAACTTCTCCAGGCAATCTGTTCCAGTGTCTCACCACCCTCACAGGGAAGAATTTCTTCCTCATACCTAATCTAAACCAATGCAAAAACCTATCTTTCAAAAGTTTAGAAAGATTCAAACTATATTTGAAGCATTGTTAAATATGAGGCAAAATTAGAACATTCAATCAAAATTAACACATTTTTCCACTATAAATCAATTTGCAGTCTTTACATTGCATTAACTCAGCCTTTTGCTTCTAATGAAGTACCTGACCCAAACACAAAGGCTCTGGACTCAAAGATATAGAAAATAATGTTAAAATGAATCATAATGAAAAATAATAAAAGCCTTTCCATTGTTCAGATAAGGCACTTTTAAACAGAGATTATAGTAGCAGTGCTAACAGAAAAAAGCAGCATTACTAATTTCCTAGCAGCTTAATGGAGAACC
Organism: Dryoscopus gambensis; assembly: GCA_013389985.1. NCBI lineage: Eukaryota > Metazoa > Chordata > Aves > Passeriformes > Malaconotidae > Dryoscopus > Dryoscopus gambensis. The sequence continues at coordinate 636,914 of WEIT01011908.1, read as the reverse complement.
GCCCATGCTCCACTTGGAACCTGATAGAATTGTGTGGGGCAAGTCTCAAAAGGCTGAAAAGTCTTTGCAAGTAAATTCACAGTAATTAGGTTTCTAATTATACCCAGAGCATTAGTGATTGCTATGGTTAAAACAGCCTGAACTGTTTCATTATTCCTCTCTTTCTGAAAGCTCAGTCTTTCATTGTTTGAGCAGAAATTCTAGAAGTTTAGTCTGTGCCCGAACATACACTTTTTAAAAATTTAAACAGAAGAACAGAGAGTCCTGTGCTTACGTATGGAGAGCAAAATTAAACTTTTCCACTATTAAAAAAATACTCCCTGGTATTGAAGCAGCTAGAAAGCGTGAAATGCAGAGCCTTTGACAGGGCAAATCTGAAGGCTGAAAAGCCCCAAACCAGTGTTCACAACAGTTCAGGTTGTACACTTAGTTCTGGAGGCACTTGCACAGACACATCTGAGGCAGCTTCTAGCAGCAGCTGACAGCAACCACATCACACCCTAATTACAGTACCTACGTCACTCCATCAGCACTGCCCATGCAGACCATTTTATTATTAATACAGGACTCTGAAATACTGCCTGTGTTTTTACAAGCATCAGCAGATGACCTCCACCCCAAGCAAGCAACTTCAACATACTGCTGCCCTCCTGAACTACAGATGTAGAATGTGTAATTATAGGACAGTGAGTCTCATTTGGCCAACTGGACTGAGATGACAAACCTTGAGACCTTTATTCTATTCATAGCTCTGCCCTTGAGCTGCTGTGTGACATAGAAAAATTTGACTTTCCTGTGCCTCAGCTTCCTCTGCCTTCCTGAGTCAAGTCTATTCATCACCCTTCATCCTAAGAAATGCGTCTCAGTTTATTTTTTTTATTAGGGTCTCTAGGCACAATTACAACTGAGAAAAAATATTAACATAGTATTTTATAGCTACTCTGAGATTGATTAATTTGTAACAAAGACAAAAAGATGCAATTGCACCTCTAAATTATTAACTTTCCACCTATAAATTATTAACTTTGCAAAAATAAGGGTAAGCCTTCAGAAGTAGAAAGCCATCAGCTACTTATCTGTTGGGAAAACTCAGCTTTTATTGATTTCTGTACCATCTTGTACCACTACTTCTTTTAAAGCATACACGCATCTGTCTATAGTGCTTTGAAAGAAGATACTCCTTGGAACATCCACAATCATTGTAGTTATAAAAGATACCAGTTAAACTTTTCTGTAGTTATTAACTCTTTTTGTTCTGTGAGTGATTAAAGGGTACACTTCTTGCACTGCTGCAGCTCTGACAACTCACACGTTTAATCAGTGTCTAAACACTGAAACCCACAGGGTAACAACTGTGAAAAAGTAACATGCTGCAACAGAGATTGAATAAAGTAGGAGGGATCCTAGTGTGATATGAAAAAAGTGAAAGACAAGAAACATGTATGTTTATAAGCACATGAAAATGGAAATAGCTGATTTTGACACATTCTGATTTTCCTTTTTTTTTTTTCCCCCTGGAACTGAGCAAGAAATGCTAAATTCTGACCTTCAGAGATATACATTTCTTGGATTGTTGAGGCCTTTGGTTATGCAAAATACCAAGAACTGGTTGAGAAACATCCTGTAGTTTCTGTACCTGACTAGAATTTTGGCACTATCCTCTCACACTGTTATTTCCTCAGGAAAGCAATCCATACTCGAGCAATATAATCACCTAGTGCCATGAAGGAGTAACCACTTGAAATCAGCTACCTCAGGTTCAAACATCTATTCAGGATATGCATGCATAGAACAAATTACTTTTTGCCTGGATGCACAATTACATTCCTTCTGAAGCGCAGAAGAGATACATAATTCATAGAGAGCTGTACCTCATGACCCAAGTGTACTTGTCCTTGCAAGTCATACCCAGGTTGTTTGGCTGCTTTATTGCCTCAGCCTGACACTGGGATGTAAACCCAGACTGCGATGACAAAATATGAGATGTTATAGTGACAATGTTGACAGAAGGTAACAAACTAGGAAAAACCTCCTCTGAAAAACATCCCTAAGTGTGACAGGCACAGTCAGAATCAGTACCAAGGCCGTGCTCAGATCACAGCAGCAGCGGCTGTCCAACTCGAGACAAATCACAAATTACCTCCTTTGTCCCAGTGTCAATAGAACTGACGTGAAGCAGAATTGAAATGGGCATGGAAGGTGCCCAAAGCCAGCCTGACTGTATCAAACTCAGCGGAAAAAGTGCAATCTATTCTACCAAATGAGTGGTGGGGGGGAGCTCCCATCACGGTTGGCAATACCTGAATCACTACAGCCAGTGCTGCAATGGTGCAGGTCAGAGGTGAGTGCTTTGTGCACCAGGGGATGCACAGTGAGGAGAAGGAGAGGCAGAGAACCACTCACTAACACAGATGAGACAGCCCTCACAAGGAGGTATTGTTTCCAGCTGAACGCATTGCTAAGGGGTTCACAGTCAGCTGAGATGAATAAATCCTTTCGCTTCTGAAAGCACTCAGCTGCAGAGCAATTGCTACCGAGGTAAAGTGCTTTCACTGCAATGTACCTTTCCAGAATATGGAAAACTGCTGACTTTGACCTCTGGAAAACTGTATCGGAGGACACAGCTTCGGCTGCATGTAAGACACTGAACACGGTTCCTTATGAACACTCTCCCAGTTCACCCATCCAAAGTCACAGGAACATACCCTTCCCAAGAATTTGTGGGGAGGCCAGGGAGAAAATGCACATGAGTTGAGCAAGCGAAGCAAGTGAAACACTAAGGTTGAGGTCAACTAAGCAAAACAAACAAAAATCACACTCTGTTTTAAACTGGGCAGGTTCCTCAATTGTACCCATCAGCTAATGACACAAATGGAGAGAGGGGGAAATAGAAAGGGACTCAAACAGAATCAAGACAGTTGCTGTCAAGAGAAGCAAGAGCAACTCACTATTTCAAAATGCAAAACTAAGGACCAGCCATGTGTAGTGAAATGGAGAAGTATTCTTGCACCTTACTTTTCAATCTTGCTAAAAAGTCAGCACTGGCCCAGAACTAAAACAGTAACCGAAAAAAGCCAAAATTAAGATAGTACAAGTAGAGTATAATAGCCACCCCTTGATCCACAACATGCTTAGGGTGCTATGCCCTTAATGCCCTTCACTAAACCTGCTCCTTAAATGTTCCTAAAACCGGAAGAGTGTTCCGGGAGTTTCCTCTTCAGGAGAAATCCCAAGGACAAGGCACATTATACTTGCTCCCTCTTTCAACGGCTCTGTCATGCATCATTTCCCGTTGCCCCTGCAGAGTTTTGTCCTGCACTGTTAACATTATAGCAGCACTCAAAACTCCTGGAGAGACAGCAGGGTCATAAAGTAACACTGGGTATTTCACTAAATAGGCAGTAACAGATCAGAAAAAGATGAAGCACTTTCATTCCCCTGTGCTCCTTGTCTGTCACTTGTCATGCTGCCTTCTAAAAGACAGAGAGGCACTCGTGAATTTTTTAATTTTTATTTTAACTCTCATAAGTTCTGATTCACATTCACTGAGCAGACTGTGTCTTCTGTCCTGGTGGCACACAGGCAGCTGCCTCAGGTGAGCTGGGCTGGCAGTTCCGTGCGGTTACATCCAGCAGCCGGAGCAAGAGCAATCAGGAGCACACACACCAGCTTCCAGCCAAGAGAGAAATAGCAGGCACTATTACAGCTGTGAAAGATACTACCACAGCTGAGTGTCCTGGAGTTGCTGCAGTTTAAGTTTACCCATGCTCCTTATTCTGGCAGGCTAAGAGGGAGCACAAAGTAACTTGAGCAGTGACAATTTCTGGGCACCAAATCCATTTTTCCTGCACAGATAAGAGGATTATCCACCATAGTTAATACACCATAGCTTTAAGTTTCAAGCTGAACACAAGTGGAATACTTCAGCCCAGTATGAGAAATCTTAGAAAAGTTAAGCTACTTTACCAGACAACTCTTGTTTTAACTTCTATTTTTACATCTTTGTTTCTAATATTCACTGCTGCCTCAATAACATTACTTGCTATTTTTAGCATTTCACAAAAGCATCACTGTGATCCTCAAATCCCTAAAGCATCTGAAAACTAGCAAAGACATCCTTAAAACTGTAGCTGGATCCATGTTATGAGAACTTTCTAAACATTTGTTCTCAATTTTGGGGCAGAAAATACAGCACTAACACACACTACAGCTCAGTGGATGAAACAAACCTTGAAGTTACTAATAACTCAAACATTAAAGAATTCACAGTAATCCATCTCAGTGCTGTACCCAGTCTCTTCCTTCAAAGCAAAAAAAAAAAAAAGGCAACTGTTTCAGGAAGCTTAGAGGGCTGCACAATACTGTCCAAAGCAGTCATTTTTAAAAAAGTAATGCCCACAAGGTTAGTCTCTCAGGCTTTCCAGCCTGGGAAGCAGAGGCAACAGCAATAAAGTCTGCTTTAAAGAATACATACACACACACACACACACACCCCGCTAAACTTAAAGCCATAGATAGAGAGCAATTAAAATGGTTACCATCACCATTTGCTTGCCACCCCTCACAACAGCAGTGTGAGTGCCTTGTAAGAAAATATGCTCCCTCAGCCACCTAACCATCAATTCAGCCATCCCAGCTCAAACCACTTTCATGAGATTTATGTTCCCAGTGCCAAGTTGAGTTGGCCTGGAGTTGTTATTTTTTATAGGAGCACTCCTGCATTCTCATCTTCTGGCAAAGGCAAGTAGGACAGTCACAGCAGAACACAAAACCATTACATGACTCTCTCCACAAAGAGGACAAGTTTGTCTCCATGGCCTAGTTGCTCACACACCAACTGAATGTCTTTTCATTGGTTCTTCATTAAACAAAGAACAGAAAGAAGTCAGATGTCAGTGTACATAAGATCCACTCCCTTGACTCAGAACAAACGACACCCCCAGTAACCCAACACACGACAGCCGTACCCACCCTGGATACCACCACACATTCACAAGGCTTTAGGCACCTGAGAAACAGCACACACATTCCAAATCCTTGCAGGAAGATCCATTTTTTTAGTACATTGTTAGACCCTAATACAAGAATTGACTAAAGTACCATTTCACATTGAAAGAGATAAACCAGTATTTATAGTAATAATAATGGTTTGATTGCTTTTGATTAATTTAGCCTTTTTTGCTGCATGACTGGTTTCCATGGAAATGCAAGCAGACTAAAAACCTGCAACGAGAAGTGAGTCAGTTTTGCCTGTTTATGTCTCCTCAGTTTCCTTGGAAACAGACATTAAAAAAAAAAAAGGAGTAAAAAGGATAAAGGTCCTGAAATACCTTTGGAAAATCTCTTCCCAAAGCTTTATCTCTTTGGCTGTCTTTCCAGAATTAGAGTTGAAAATAACACAGAGCAACAGATGACAGAAGAGTGACTTGATTTTTTTAAGGAGACATCAACAGAACATACCTGGAGATGTTTCAAAAACCACATTCAAACTGACAAGCTCAAATTGTATTAACATGAGTTTTGGCAAAAGTACTTCATGCAGAGTATATATTTCTCAAAATTTGTTCAATGCTAATGTAGAGAGAAATACAATAGAGAACAAGAAAATAGCATTGCACTGTCCTAGTCCCAAGTATATTTCAATACTTTGAGAGAGAGGGAAAAAGAAAAAGCTGCCTTGGGGGAATGAGTCTAATATTTCCAATGCCAGGATGCTTTTTAATGGAATCATTCCTTCCTTACAACACATTCATTTTGAAGTTGTAAAATCAGTTATATATGTATCAGGTTAAGTAACAAACATCAGTATTAAATTTGCTATGCATAAAAATGCATTCCTCCAAGCTGATAAAGCAAACCTAGGAGGGCCTGTCAGCAGGACTCCATCTCCCACCACGCTTTTCAAAGACAACAGTGCACCCTCCCACGAGCTGGATCTTCCCACTGGTACAGATAATATCTTCCTCCCTCCTAGGAGCCAAATGTATCAGGGAAGGGGAAGAAATAGGATGGGAAGTTACTAGGAAGGAGGCTGCAGTGCATGTCTCAGACCTTCAAAGGCTGCTCCTATCACCACCATTACTATGCAAGAATTCCCTGACAACCAAGTGTGCAGAGACACAAAGAACAGCGGTACCATTATTTCCTCCTCTAAGCTCCTTCTGGAATGTTCAGGACAGCTAAACCTGATTACAAACTATTTATTTCCTTGGTTGTCTCCCACATCACATTATCAGTTCTACGTGCTCAGCACACCTCCGTGCGACTCGACACTTCATCAGAGGGCCGTGGAATCCGTCCTTACTGCCTGTCTGGGAAGGACGTGCAGGGATGGTGTACATCTCTTACCACTACTGTCAGAGACTGAAGCTGCATTACAAACATCAGGAAAGAGAAGAAGGAAATATTACCTCTGTCCTAAATCCTGCTCATATACTCCCAACAATCACCAGAACTCAGAGCCCTCCTGCATTCAGTGTTACACCCCTTATTTTTGTACTTTGCTGCTGCTCTGAGAACTAACAATATACTGCCATTGACACGAAACAAGGCTTGGGGAAGAGTAGCCAGTCATGATACTTGCTAAAAGGATGAAAGAGGGGTAGCAATCACTGGAGGTTTGTCTTGAATGGAAGAAGCAGTTGAACTTAATTCAATGTTAATTAGTTCACATTAGCCGAGTTCAATCTATTCTTGTCACAGTAAAGATAAGCCTTAGAGAATTATTTCCTATTCGCCTTTGTATTTTGGCAAGATGTAGAGTCACACAGCAAGGAGAATAATCTCGCAGTACTCACTAATGCATCACTCAAGGAGGGCAGGTTTAACATTAAGTGGAGAACATTTAATGTTAAGGGAACATTAAGAGAAACATTGATGTGTATCTTTCAGTCTATGGACAAGTTAGCCTCCTTTCTTGCAGAGGTCAGATGTACATATAAACAAAATAATTTAGCTATTCATTTACTTTAGCAGCTGAATACACAAACATCCAAGTGTCAGGGAGACTAGACTTTACACAGTTACCATTCAAATTCATCCATAACAATTATATGCACAGGCATCGTCTAAAACATTAAGTGAACAAACTACACAAGCAGCAAATGAGCAGATTAAGTGTTTTCCACCATACTCTACAACAAATTTGTTTGTTTCCATTATTAAATGCAGTTGTCAAGTTTACTAAAACCAGTCTCTGAAGAGATTGCAAGGGTGTCAGGTGTCAGGATCTGCTTAGTTGCATGCCTCCTCTAGCACAAAGAAAAGAACAAAGATGAATGTCACGGCTGAAGCTAGGAGTCACTATTAAACAGATGAAAGACACTGGTCACAAGAAAAGCAGAAATAATTTAATAAGAAGATAAATCACACAAAATCAATAATCTTTGATTATTAAGGACCCAAAAATTAGGACATCTGATTTAGTTTTGCTTTGGGGGACATCAGCATTATCATATCAATCTTAAGGAAATTTACAAGGTCACACACTGCATTGTAATTCCGGAAATAAAACCACAACAGTTATCACGCACCACCTCTCTCGTGCACTTAACTAGGCAGGGCTCCCCTTCAGCAAATACAAAGTATAATTGTCCCATTATACATTGTATCATATTACACATTCTCAAGAAGCCTAATCATAGTTAAACAAGTCAATTCAAATCTGTCATTTGTTAACTTCCAAATGCTGATTTATAGAAGCTTAACATTAACTCCTCATATCAAGTTTCCCAATACAGGCTTTTAAATTTGTACTTTAAATTTGCGTAAGTTCCTCCTATGTTAAATTACATGAGAAATAAAATGGGTTTTGATAGATACAAAACTCTGATGACCAACTGAAAACCATCTTCAGTGTTTCAAAAGTAACATTTTCTCCTTTACACTAGACTGCTGCTTATGCTAATATTTCAAGGAACTTCATCTGATATTTAAGATATAATCCACAAAAGTGTCTAGAAGGAACAACAATACAGCCTAAATCAATTGTGATAACAGATAAAAAACAGTAAGCTTAATCTTCAAGCTAGCATCATTGGTTTGTACATGCTGAAGAAGCTTAATGCAAGCACTGCAACTTCCAAGAATAAATGAACAACACATTTTACACAAAAGATTAGAAAAAGGGAGACACACACCAAACCAAAGGACTGTTATGTTACCTCACACTGCTCCTGTCAGAACATCCTGGGTACCCAAAAGCAGCCAACGCACTCAACAGAAATCACTCTAACAAGGCTGCAATTTAGAGTCATCTTTCCAGGTAAAAGTGTTCCATTTATAGAAATCCACAGCGTCTGCACACAGCTTTGCAACACTGCATTGCAACCCAAAGTTACCACAAAACTCCCCAGGGACTGACACGGTGTAAAATAACAAATGGCACACAAAGCTAAAGGCACAAAATCTGAAGACGATCAGACAAAGTTAGAACCTTCCCCAGCACCTTGGTGTATAACACATAGCTGCTTCTTCATTTGTAACAAAGATCACACACAAGTTGTGGCATGAAGGGGTTTTTTGCAGGCTTTGGGAAGTCCAACATGATTTCCTAGTGCGTGAAGGAAGTAAAGGATGGCAGGTGGTATAATTTCGTAACAGATCATCATGTAGCAGCAGATACGGCAAAACCGTTCTTTTAACCACACTGTAGTTATTTTCATGAAGGAAGGATTTTCTACACCTTGTCAACAAAAGTGCTACTTTTCAGAAAGTCATAATCAAGATTTTTATCTCCCTCTCTAAAGCACAAACCTGAAGAAAAATATCCCTGCTCAGAAAGACACTATGCAGCTCCTTTTACAAATTTAGTCTTACAATACCTGTTCTAGTCCAAGGCACCTTAGTAGTTCTCCTGTCAAAATTAGTGCATCAGCACAAGTGTCATATCCAAGTCACCATCTGTCATCGTGCAAAACTTCTTAAGAGCACATAACAGCAGATTTGGAGCACGTAGAGGTAGAAAAATGCTAAGTTTAAGAAGTATTGCAGCAGAAACCTCTACCAGCATGCAGAGAAATGCAATACAGCGAAGAAGAAATCTGACCAGTGGCTTCTTGTCAGTTCTGGATCAGTGTTTCTCAGCTGCTGATCCAGGGAGCAACAGTCAGCTCAGAAACATCTGAAACAGCCTGTGGAACAGCTGCAAGGAAGGCTGGCTTGTGTTTTGGGCAGGGGGGGAGAGGAGGGAATTGTTTTCATGTTTTTATATTTTCAATAAATAGTTCTTGCATGCAGGCAAAATCAACACAAACAAAAATAAGAGCAGCAACTGAGCAATCAAACCTCAGCCTAATTTCTGTCTCACTGCAACTGTAGCCTTCTATGGCCTTACTGCACAGTACAATCCTCAGATTGTATTCAATGAGGTCAGATGTCTCTTTGGACTTAAAAAGGTTGAGAGACATCCTTTAGATGACAGATAGTTGGCAGATAACAACATGGAAGATAAATGGAAGATGAGGATTTCTGAAGGACAGAGTAAGATGATGAGATAACCAGCACATATGATTACAGAAAGAAATCAAAATTCACCAGAGGAAAAAACCCAAACTTGTCTCAGATATTTTAAAACATACAGAAGATTCAGGAAACAAAAGCCTCAAAATACAAACTCTTTATTTTGACAATTAGGAATCATAAACTAACAGAATATTCCAAGAACTGAATCTCTAATATTAGATTTATAAAGCACGAACCTGCTCTTGTACCCAGTAATAAAAGTAAAGCCATAAAGAGCATTAGGTAGTCACAAATTCGACCCCTTAAGCGTACTAAAAGCTCTAGCATTTGAGTGGGCTTAACCACATCCCTCTAATACTACTAAATCAGAACCACCTCACCACCATTGCAACTATTTAACAGACAGTTTTGGGAGCCCAGAAACAGTTGCACCGTGCTCTTACTTACTTGAATCCTCCCATCTGAGAAGGTGCAACTTCCAAGCAGAATAGTACAGAAATCCCAGTACCAGAAAGAGGCAGAGGGCTAGCAGCAGGTTACGCATAAACACCAACAGTCCCATCTTCACATTAAATCTGCTCTTCTACATGACCTGAGAAAGAAAAACACGTTGAGGTTGGAGCCACCTCCAACGGGCATCCTCTCCAAAACATGCAATCCCATACCCACCATAACGCAGAGATCCCAAACCGTGCTCTCCACAAGGTAAAACACACCCGTTCCCCAAAGCACACCCGTGAAACAACAACTCCCACCCCAGACAGCTGCCTGTTCTGGCCGTCACAAGGGTCAGTGCCGCTCCGGAGAGGCGGGGAGTCACCGCCACGCTGTGACAGAGCATCAACCCCGCTCCTGCCCGCTTCAGACAACCGAGTCCAGCACGGCCCTGGCTGCCGAGGCCTGGCGAGCAACGCGTCCTCCCGAAACGCCACAGAGCAAACCCACAGCGCCGAGGGTGTCTGGCGGACAGCGGGGCCCGCGGGAGCGGCCGGGG
>WEIT01011908.1:592350-626003 GCA_013389985.1 Dryoscopus gambensis | reverse complement strand
CAGAATCCGCGCGTGGCGGTGTCGCCGCGGGAAGCGGCCCGGCCCCGGTCTCCCCTCACGGCCGCTGCCGGGTATCGCTCCTCTTCCAAATCCCGGCGCCGCTCCCCAGTCACGCCGTAGCACTTCCAGGGCACTGCGGTGCCTCCAGGCATGGCACTGGGTGACCCCTGCAAGCACTGCACCCGCTGTGAGGCTCCGCATTGTCACCCCACAGCACTGCAGCTTCCGCCAGCTGAGGCACCTCAGCTCCTGCCCGGCCGCTGCGCCCCTGCAGTGACACGGCATCGCCCGCTCTCCAGGCGCTGCACTGAGTGCGCTGCGTCTTCCTTCAAGTGCTGCACTGCCCGACCGCCGAGCTCTGCTCCGATGGCCTCTCAGCCCTGCCCTGCTTTGCACAGCCAAGCTGCAGCCACGACACAGGGCAGCGCAGCCCTAGGGTGCTTCCGTCACTGCCCCACGCAGCACCTGTGCCTGCTGCACAGCCTAGCCACTGCCTTCACACCATCCTCCGGCTTCTGCAAACCCTCCCAGCACTGCACACCCAAAAGGTCCTGCCCACCTCCTGCACGGCTTTGTGCCACCTCCCCGGTGTGGCACAGCCTCCACCACTGGACCACACCAGACTGCACGGACCGCGCCGGGCGTCACGGACCCCACCAGCTGCCCTTCCACCGCACAGCGCAGCTCACGCCAGGCAGACAGTGCAGCTTCCACGAGCTTCCCGGTACGTTAGTCTCCACCTTCTCACTGCACAGCTGCCCTGTGAGCACAGCAGCACTGGCACCAGCCTGCACCGCAGTCTTCCCACAGCATTGCCCTCGTTGTTGCTGGTCCCACAGCCTTCTAATGCTCCTTAGGCAGAGGGCAAGTGACAAACTCTAGTATAAGGCCTCTCAGGAATAGAATGATAAAAGGAAATTACTAGTCATGAGGGGGAAAGTCATCTGAAAGGAAAGAAACCATAAGGAATAAACCTGCATCTTCAGTGACCAGCCCAGTGACCCTCTATGAGTCACTATTAACAAAAGGAAAACAAAAGGTGACTTTAAGGGAATCTAAGTAGGATCATGTCCAGCATGGTGGCAGCTCCCACTGACGTGAGCCCAGGTGCCGATGTTGAATGACAGACACTGACTTGAACAGCACAGAGCTGGCTGAGCACTGCTCGAGCCTGCTCCCTGGCAGTTAACAAAAGGCAGAGTTCCTGCTGGTCACAGGGAGAGCTGGTGGGGGCTCATACAGCCCCACTCTCACAGCCAGAAACCCCACTTCATGCTCTGCACAAATGAAGTCAGTGCGAGCTGGTTGCAAGTGTGGCACTCACACAGCCAGAGCCGCCACGTTCTTCTGCAGAGACACAAGGGAGACACGTGTAACACTCATACGGCATCAGGTTTTTTGGATGCCAACAACAACTTCCAGGTACAGCACAGGAGACCAACAGACTCAAGCAAGCACCCAGGTATCCTGGCACCAATATCCCCCTGAGGAGGTGTGTGGAGAGGGGACATGACCACATCCATGCAGCCCTGTCCATCTGTAGATCTGCCCCGCCAGCCCCCAGCTCGCAGGGCTGACCTGCTTAGGATGCTCGTTGTGCTCACTCATCTGAGGCAGCTCCCTTCCCTCCAGCTTCACGGGCAGCTGGCAGCCAGGGCCGGCCCGAGCAGCCTCCTCTGATGGCCCCGGCTCTGCTGCCGGGCTCATTTCTTCCAGCAACCCCACTGACTCCTATGCCACATCATGTCTGGCTCGAGCCTAGTTTTACTTTACATACACCTGGCTTTATGCCTGCTCCTCTCTTCCCCTCTTCATCCCTCCATCTGTGTAAGCTGGGTCTCTTCTCCCTCCCTCAACCGCCCTCGCCCCTGTGACAGAGAGCTGCTGCACTGCCTGCTGCCACTGCACCACATCTGCTCCAGCTGTCCCCAAGCTTCACCTAAAGCGCCCCTGATCATACTGCATTTGAACCCGCGGTGTGTGGGCACAGCAGGTGATCTGATTTCAGTGATGAGATAAGCGGGGACCTACAGCACAAAGCCAGGTAGCGACAAGTCTGGGGCTTGCTTCTGAGCCCGTGTTTGTCACTCAGGAAACTCTACCCCCCTTATCAGGTGTCAGTATGCTAGAAAGAGCCCAGGATGAAGTCAGTCTTCTTGCCAGCCTGGAAAAATCTCAGAAAGCAAGTGCTATGTATCTTGGAAAATCAGGTACCAGTGCCTGGCAGCTGTCTGATGGCCATGAGATGAATTAAGGCAACGATTAGTGGAGTGATTTGGTTCAAGTAGCAAGACTTTAGTCTGAACATGTTCCTACTTAGCTTACACATTTCATTCGCAGGCAGATGTCAAGCTGGATGTTGCTAGGAGATAGACAGCAGGGGAATAATTAAGTCTGATTAAATCCTATCATATTGCTGTGCTGCTTTCCAGAATGCTCTGGAGCTTTTCAAAGCCAAACTGACCAAATGATCAGGCAAATGGTCCAGCCCATCCTGCTCAACAAAACCCACCTGCAGCAAACCTGCTGAACCTGTGGCTACCCATGTGTCTGCAGAGCATTTCCTACAGCAGCACTGGCCATGATCTAGGGAAAAAAGGCTCTGGCAGAGGGCACAGCTGGTGGCTGCATTAGCAGGTAGCACAAGACAGTTAAGGCCAGTCACTGCTTGGAGCAAGCAGTGAGGGGTCCTACCCCTGTGTCCCTGCATCAATGCTGCAGGCACTCACGTTAGACTAAGCATGACTTGGACACCCCAGCGTGACCATAAGCAAAGCTTCCTTCTGCCCTTCTTTAGAAAGGAGCCCGCCTGGGGCATGCCAAAATTGCTCTGTAAATTTCCCTCATGCATGATGCTGAGCACCACAAGGCATTCCCACTGAACTGACACTTGCCTGCTTTTTTATTTCATGTTGCTGAGCCACACACTATAGGGGGGGGGGACTCAAAAATAACAGCTACAGGTTCTTTTCCCACCAGTTAATAAAGTTACACTGTAACTATCTGCATCAGATGCCAAACATACACATCAGCCTCCAGGCTTCCTTCATAGAGACTTCTAATCTCATTTTGTTTCTTTACCCTATAAAAATTACCATTGTAATACTCACACTGTAATGCTTCTCCTCAAATTAAATGTCACCAAATCAGACCTGATACTAATTAATGCAATATTTTATGATTAATTAAATACCACTATATACCACAGCAAAGATCTCTTTGCAGTAATGGCTAGACAGAGATTACCTCTGCTGATGCACAGGCTCAAGGAATCCAATCTGGGCTGTAAGACACTTGTAGTTTGTCTTATCTCTCTGACCAAACTTGTTTCATCTAACACACTCATTATGTATTATTCTTAAATGCAGACTCTGAACGTGATCAGACTGTGGAGAACACTTTACATTTCTGGTGCTTTGGCTACTCTCAGAACAGAAATGTTAAACAGCACCAGGTCTACACAAAACAAGTTAAAACAATCTGAACTTGGCTCAAAATTCTGCCATCCTCTAGATGTTTTCAATAGCAAAGAATCCCACTTACCACTTTGGGTGCAGGTAAACACCTGGAGCCTGCCCGATCAGCTCCCCAAGTGCTCTGCCTGACTGGACCAGGTTTCCCAGGGTCTTCCTCAGATGAAGTGACCCAACGGTCCCACCTGGCAGGCGACTGTGCTAGTGCAAGCCCCTGGCCAGCACCCCGCTCAGCAGCTCATCTCCTCGCAGTAATTCCAATACATTATGTTTGGTTCACTCATAGTTTCCGAGAGAGGAGGTAGGCTTGAATTGAAGACAAGCATTGAAGACTCCCACTTTTCTGGGTCTGTTTCAGGAGTCCCTCACCCTCACGTTCAGAAGAGCATCCCACCTCCCTGTGTCTGGCTTCAGCTTACAGACATACCATTTTGTTCTGCCTTCTGCTTGATTAAAGAGCCTTTCAGAGCCTGGCATTTTCTCTTTGTGACACTACACATATGCTGCAAGCAAACCCCCCTCTCATCCGTCTTTCTGAAAAGCTAAATATACTGAGTCGCTTAATTCTCTTTCTGCCAGGCTTTTCCTCCCACCCTTAAGCCATTTTTTGCGTTCCTGCTGTATAGAGGCTCTCTGATTTTCCTGAATCCTTTTCAAGATGTAGAATCCCACAATGAGCCTCTCTAATACTTTGACACAGGGATTTAATCTGCTTTTTCCTATTTTCTCTCCTAAAGTGCTGCATTAGTCCCTTCTACCATAGCATCAGGATAAGCATTCGGGCAGGATTGTCCCAGATCTTTTCCAGATCCCCTGCTGGCAGGTTAGAACCACCTGTATCTCAGCTGCACATCCAGGAACTGATGAATGGAGCTGGGTGGTTGGGGACACCTCCACTCCCACACACCTCCCTCACTCGCTCCCTGTCCTAGAATCATGGATGTCATGGTTGCCACATTTGGGGGCGCTTAGGGAGCTGAGCTTGGCAGGCCTTGGGAAGGTTTGCTGAGCCCTGGTGAGCTGTCCAGGAGCAATGTCCTGCTCGCAGTAGGTTACTGTGCTGTGAAAGAGAGGAGAGCACAGAACCAAGCAATGGCTGCTGGCATCCAGGCTGGTTTGACTGACTGGGAAATATTTTGCAATGCCTGTAGATATTTTGCTCAGCCTGTTCAGAGTGACAACACTCACTGTGGAATCTGTGCACTGACTAGTTACCAGGCTGCACACCATGAACACAGCCTCTTAAAAATAATAGGCTAGGTGAAGGTTCCATCTTTAATTCTACTCCTTAAGAAAATAACCTCCCCCCAGCAGCATCCCCAGTGAAGCCTACCTGAGATCTGGGAATGAAATAGGGAGTCTTGCTCAGTCCATGTATCATCACTGGATATCACAGTGCATTTCTTCATGCCAGTGCTGCAGGAACCTTGAATCAGCCCAGCTCCAGCTGTGGCCATGCTGCCTCCCTGAAGCCAGGAGTGCTGTCCTTGAGTTTCTGAGATGATTGCTGATTAAACCCGAATTTCAGAGGCAGTTAGAACTCTGATGGCCATGAACCTCAATGAGTTCGTCTTGAGCTCTCCAGCTGGGCACTACCCCGTCCCCTTTCATGCCATAAAAATAGCTGGAAGAGTCAGGTAAGGCAAGCAGGTAGCATCCAGCCACTGCCTCCTCTCAAACAAGAATGGCAGGAGTGACTCCATCTCACATGCTGTCACAGAGAGGAGGGAATGTGGCAAAGCAGTGGCACAAGGAGAGGCTGCAGCTCCCCAAACCAGCCACACTCATGCTACAGGCCCAAGTAATTTGCAAACTATTTGATGTAATCACAGACTCTCCCAAACACGTGTTAATTTTTAATGAATGGTCATCTGCTAGGAGGCCAGTGTAATCTAAAGGGTCAAAGCAATGGGCAGAGAAATGGCAGAGAGCCTCAGACTGCCACTGGGTAGGTGAAAAAACAGCTAAGGGCATGCTGAGGCTGTTGCACAGGGAAACTCCTCCCTGGGCAAAAGGAAAGTTCTGGCTGCTGAGAGCAGGAACATCTATAGAGAACACTTTGCCTTCTCCACTGCTCTCAATAATGCTGTAGGATTTTAATTAAAAGTATGTATTATAAAGAATTAATAAGACTCAAGTAGATTAACAGCAACACGTTATTAACAGCTACATTGTGAGATCTGTCAGTGAGCCAAGCCTTAATGGGGAGACATCAAAAACAGGGAGCGTACCTAGACCCCCAGTGACCCCTGGTACAGTGCCATTTAATAGGTCTTGATATCAATTGTCTGTATGACAAGATGACGGCTTGCATTTGGGGCTGATAAAACACTGAACAGGCTGCTTGCTGCTACAGCATGAGCTGAATGGCCTGGGAAAATGATCACAGCCCACAGCACAGTGATTGGCTGCAAAGGAAGGTTCTTGGAAATGGAGAGGACAGGCTGTACCACAGGGTGGAGAATCTCCCTGAAAGTGGGACTGGGAGGTAGAATTAAGGAAAAAAGGCTGGAAAAGAGCTGTCCCCACACACGACTGCTGCTATGAGCCTGCAGCACAGCACCTTGGCTCTGAGAGCCATGAGTCAGAGGGGCATGGAGGTGATTTCCAAGCAGAGCTACGGCTCTGGCAAAGCCAACTCAGTGTCTGGTCTAGCTCTCCAAACTTCAGAACAGGCACAGAAATCCTGAGGAGCAGCAACAGCACCACAAAAAAGGAGCTAAGGGTTCAAAATGTGGCAAATACGGCTGCATAGGATGTGAGGAGCACAAGCAATTCACTGCCCCAGGAGAGGGTCTCCTCACTGCCAGAGGGAATGGAGCACTGGTATGGGCAGAAGGAAGTGCAGGAGCCAAAGGTGAGATGTTGAAGATGGGAAAAACTTGAGCCTGAAATTAAGTACAGGATGGTCACTAAAGGCTGTAGGGGCAGCCATCCTCACCATGCAGCAGCTTGCAAAATAAGTTTAGATCTCAACTAAAGTTTAAGGTCTCAGCTTTAGTTTTTTGGCATATGTGGCTCAGGCATGAAGAAGAGATGCTGCATGGACGTGCTTGCTGTTTTGCCCTGACCTGTATGCACCCCTCCTGATCTCCTGTCCAAACAGCTCCAGAAGCAAAAAGGAGGCCAGGACTGATTCCTGCATGCCAGAGAAGGCTGTGTGGAAGGTGCAGAGGGCTCTGCCTGAGGACAGTCTTGTTCACCCGCTCTTCCAGCTCATGCACATGTCTTTCTAAAAACAGGTACAACAGCCTGAGCTGGCTCAGTGGCATTACACTACCTGCAGCAGTGTTCAGGGAATACCTCATTTCCAGCCTGGAGCATCAGTACTTAATTACTTGCACTGGAGCAATCCCTTGTGCACCTTCAGCTGGCCTGCTGTGGTGATGGGGCCACTGGCCATGGGCTCCTCTTTTCATCCTGTTCAACCTGAACCTCCTCTCCATGGCTGCCTGATGTCTGGTGAACTGCAACCTCTGAACCCAAGTAATGCACCTGCAACATTCATACAACACAGCAACCAGCTTTGTAACTCACCTCTCCCATACTTGCCCAAGTGAGCTGATGCCAAAACCCATAGCATAAGCACAGCAGCACAAGTGCCCGAGTCAGTGTCCACTTCAGGTTTACAAACTTTCCCCATTTGTGTCGTTCCGATCTCTTCCCCATGTGCTCAGAGGAAATGGTCAGGAACACTGCCTCGGGTAAACAACTCCCAGGGCATTGTCTGCAGAGCCACAGGCTGCACCTCTGTGTGGGTGATTGCCCCTCTCAAAACCCCGTGATGCACCAAGGGACATCAACACCTCCCAGACTGCAGGGCCATGTGCCCAGAGAGGTGCTCTTGACAGCATCCCACCTCCTACTCATCTGAGACCAGGGCAAGCATGATGCTTAGGAAAGGCATCAAGGAGATGGGAAGGAGCAAGGGCAGGGGGCAAGGAGAGGCAGGCGGAAAGGAAAGCACCAGGCACCTCAAATGCTGCCAGTCACTGGGAAGGTGGTGGGAGGAGGTGCTGGTTCTGTTAGTGGAGGTGCTTCACCATTGGTCATGAGAACGGCTGCCTGGCATGGGGCACTGGGCTGGCAGGGTAGCTGCCAGCTGAGGTAGCCCTGCCACATCCCAGTGCCTTTCTTCCCCACTCCTGGGTACTGAGGCGTATCTGCTCCCTCTTGGGAAAAGGAAGAAAGGAGAGGAGCCACCCAGCATGGTGTGGGCCATAGGGGCTGTGTGGGAGGGTGCAGGGGCTGAGGGCTTAGTTTGCACTGCCCTGACCCTTGTGCTGCAGGATGGGGCCAAGGGTTTGCACTCTGCTGTGGGACATGAACACACTTGGTTTTGGAGACTCAGCATTTGTGGCAACCTGTGCATTCTTGCAGCTGCTTTTCATAACACGGAGTTAAGAGCAGCCAGGGGGAAATGCCTCTGGGTGCTCTGTTTGCTGGCAGGATGTGGGCTAGCAGCAGTCATAAAGAGGCAGCTGCCAGCCACAGGCACGCGACACAGACAGAGGGGTGCTGCTGAAACACCTCAACCCCCCCAGTACATCATTCAAAGTCACAGAAGTCTATGGTGGTAGGTACGAGTAAGAACAGGACTAAGGGGACACTGGATCCTTGTGTAGTAATTGGGATCCTAAACAGTGAATGTACAGAGCTGCCAGCCGTGGAGGACTCTGCCCCTGTGGAACAGCCAGGCCAGCAGGTCCTTGTTTTCAGCTGCAGCCTACCCCACCCAGCCACAAGAAGGTGGGGACAGAGCTCAGCTTCTCCAGTAAAGCTTCTCCATCCTGCTCCATGGGAACCAACTCCCTGTGCCACAGCCAAAGGAGTATGAACTTTCTGCAGCCATCACCTGAAACACTGCTATGCTGGGGGATGCTGGCAGATCCACAGGGTCAGGCAGAAGCAGCTGCTCAGGGCTGGAATTTTCCAGATCTCAGCAGCCAGCTGAGGGAGGTTTGCACCTGCAGCTCTTGGTCCTTCCAATGCAGGGATGAGGAAAGCCAAACACAGTGAGGTGTTGGTACCAGTGGCACCCTCCCTGACAGACTGATTCCTGGTGGATGGGGTAGATTAGTGCCACTGCTTTGTGCAGCCACCCAGGCAAGTCCTGTGTTCAGAGTCCAGCACCTACAACTAACCTGGGCTGGCATGTGAGCCCTGGTGTGTAGCTGGGTAGAGCAGCCTGCTCCAGCCCAGTTCCCCTCCAACCCAGCCATAGACACTGTGTTGGACAGTTCTCCCCTCTGCCAGCACTCAGGACACAGTCCTGGCTTGGCAATGTCACCTCCCAGCAGCACTGTGTCATTGTGTGTGTCCAGGGCATTGGGCACCTGTTTCATGCAAGGCCTCCCCAGCAATGCTGAGGGACCAGCTTCAGGCAAGCCTGGCCACAGGAGACAGCCTTGTGCCCCAGCTCTCCTGTCCTCCATCAACTCATCCCAGTCACCTCCAAATCACTCCTCCTTCCACTCCACCAGCTGCAGTCCCACATAGGGCTCTAATGAAAATGGGAAGCTTTGATACCTTCTTCCACAGAACTTTCCAAGCCTCAGGCCCTGCAGAAAAGCCAAACTCCTCAGTTGAAGGGGCTCCTCATTTCTGTGACAACAAGCGACCATGTGCAAGCATGTCACTGGCCATGCTTCAGTCCTACAGCTTCAGATTCCTCCCCCCTTTTCCTTCACAAGCCAGAAAATACCCTCAAGGTCAAGAGCCAGTGAAATCCGGGGTATTCATTAACCTTCTCTCTCAAAAGCAGTGAAGCTGCACGAGTTCAGAGGGAGAAGGATGGTGGTAACCTGCACCCCTAGCTGCTCCCAGCAAGCCCAGAGCCAGAGCACCCTGTCAGTGCTGCCTTTCCTGGGGGAACAGCCCACGCTTCTCCCATTGCACCAGGTGGCTGCAGCTGGGAGAGCCATCGTGTGGTCCGGATGTGGAGTGAGCCTGTCATCTCTCCCTCATCAGCACAGTCAGGCTTAAAAATAGCCCGGAGTGGGTTGATGGTGGTTGTGCTACAGTCTCCACTATGCAGATGGAAATGGCTGGTCCCTGCCAGAGTGCCTGGGGAAACACCAGCTCCTCTGCCCTGCACTGGCACAGGATCTTGGGATCCTGTGCCGTGCTGCAGAAATCTCCATAGCAGAGGTGCCACGGACAAACCATGGTACAGAGCGCCTCAGCCAGGCACAGCATCACTGCTGGGGATGTCCTGGCCAGGGCAGACAGTGCCATAGGCATTGTCCCTCTTGAGTGCGTGGGACTGAGCAGGGTGAGGAAGAGGGGAATGGAGTTTCACAGCCCCACTGCCATGAACCCCTAACAATGATGAAATGGGAGCTGCCCAGCCAGCACATGATGAGTCAGAAGTGTACCCAGGCAGCTGAGCTGACAGCACTGTGTGTGCAAGCATAGGGGCACAGGGAGCTGGAGAGCAAGTTACCAGAGTAGCCACAGCAGTAGTGGGACGAGCCCTCAGCCCACAGGAAATGCCAGAGGAGCACAAGAGCAAGGGACCAAATTTGCAGCTTGGCCAGGAAGAGGGCTGGCTGGCTTTGTGCCCTGCAACATGCTGCCAAAGGGCAAAGCTGCCAGCTCCTCCCTTCCCATCCGGGCATGTTCCAAATCCACAGGGCCTGACAGCTGCTGTCGCTGAGCCTTGGGCAATTGTTCACCCAAAAAACATGACTGAGTGAGAAAAGCAGCAGAGACTGCTGGAGAAGTCAGGAGGGATGTACCAGCTCTTGTAGGAATGGCTTACAGGGAAAGATCATTAATCTAGCACCAGAGATTCTGGCTCTGATATAGACTCTTGGCTAGCAGGCAGAGCCAGATTTCATCCTCACAGGTGTCCCCAGGATGTCACAAGCATCCTTGGCTGCAAACCTCAAGTGCTGTTTACTCACCCCCACTGTGTGGTGTGATTTCGTCAGATCCCGGGCCAGCACAGCAAGCCATCTGCACAGGCAGACTTCTCCTGGAATGGTGACCCAGCATCAAGGCCACACTGACTGGGTAGCACTTCCCAGAGGGACATGCTCCAAGCACAGACGTCTCGTGCCTCTCCCTGCCCCAGACCCTTGGCAGCTCCCACAGCCTGCAGGGAGCTGTCTTCAGGGATCAGAGCCCTGAGCAATCCCACCTGCTTGTAGGGCTGAAGGACAGGTTGTGCTGAGAGAGAAGTGACACCAAAATACCGTATGGCCCAGCCATAGCCATGCATCTGTTCACTGGGAATTCGAGTCTGCCTCAGCAGGTACCAGGCACTTCTCCCAAAAGGCTGCACAAGCATTCTTCTGTCCAGTGGCTTCTGGAGGAAGGATTCTCCAGGCAGGCTGGAGCCTGCCTGGATAAGGGGTGGGGATCTGCTGTGAGAGGTGATGACTGTCCAGCCCCCAGGATCACTCCCACAGCCCCAGCCCTGCACTCTCACTGGGAACGATCTGTGCAGCCTCCACACAGCCAGTGCACAACTGGAGGCTGCTTCTTACCTGAGCCTGCACAGATGGGCAAATGACTGATCCAGGTCCCCCAAATCTGCCCCCACAAGATGACAGAGTGGAAGACATAGGCAGGCAGGAAGGATCCTGGGCAGCTGTTTCAGCCAGCATGATCCAGGGCAGCAGTGAAGGAAGCAGGCTCCTGGGGAAAGACCTCCCCAGCACACTGTGCCAGTGCAATGCCTTAAACAGGCAACAGTCCAGCCCCGAACAGGCAGGGCAGTGGGGCAGGAGAGACCTCACTACACTGGGCTGGTACCCCTTGAAAGGGCTCCTCTGGAGAAGGTGAGGAGCAAGAAGCCCTTCCTTGTGTGCTGGTCCATCAGGTGCTGACGTGCCTGGCTCCCAGCCTGGAGTCTCGCAGCTCCCATGAACGCTGTCTTTCTTCTCCCCGCTGCAAAGCCCTTGGCAGCCCCTCACCCACTTCAACTAGGGATGGAGAAGAGCCAAGATCACTTTTTCTGTCCTTTCCCCTTGCCAGGCTCTGCACAGTGCTGAGGGCCAAAGTTGGGGGTCTCCCTGCTAGTGACAGCACTGCAGACCTCTGCTCCCACAGGAGTCACCCTCCAACCAGCGAGGAAGAGCAGGCTTGGCCCCAGCCCCACTGCATGGCTGTCTGAGGGTCCAAGCAGGATGCCCTGTGCTACCTCGGCATATGAAAGGGAGAATGGCAGAATATGAGCATTTACAGTTCTGCCAGTGCCTGTGGACACCAGCTGTTAAATGGTGTTTGGAAACATCCATCCAGCTGGAACTGGGAAAGCCAGAGAGGACTCAGGACAGACCCATCTTTGGCTGCCAACACAACTGCTCCCTTCATCCTGCCCTGGCTCTGCTGGGCCTAGACAAGCAAAGCTGTGTTCCTGCTGCAGAGCCAAGTGGCCTGGGCAGCCATCCACCACAGGCAACCGCAGTTCCAACAACATGGGCTGCTCTCCATCACCAGTTTCCTTGCTCTCCTGAGTCACATCACTCCTGTTTTCCATGGAACTGTCTGCAAGTTAATTGCTCCTCTGCACCTACAGCCCATCAGCACCCACCACCCACACTAAAGACATCCACATCCTGCACCCAGGATACTGTCATTTCTTAACTGCTTGTGGCTGTCAGGAATGAAGTCTGAGTTAACCCCTGCTGTGAGGACAGGCAAGAAAATTAACCCAAAAGTTGCACAGATATTGTATTCAAGAGAAGCAGCAGCACTTGAGGAAATAAAGAGTCCAAGCATATTAACTAATACTAGCTCACATTCACAACCATCTGATCCCCATGTCTGAAGTATCTCTGGAGGTTCATGGGTACAACACTCTGCCATGCCTCCCTAAATTGAGTAAGACTATGGTACTATGCACTTGGAGTCTTGAAATATTTGGCTTTGGTCTATAGCATACTTGTTGGGCTGTAAAGACAGGTTTGCTCCTAACTCTATATGGAGGACTTCAGCCTGGATATGAAAACCAGCCACCCACCCTGCCTACAGCCTGTGAGGAGGCAGCTCTTCCTTCAGCCAGCAGTGTGGATAATGGTGAGAGCATCCCAGTTCCTGGGGTGTTGGGCAGCATGAGGGGCCCACGCTGCCAGGCAGTAACTCACAGGAGGTAGAAGAGCCCAGACAGCAGGCTTGTTTCATTTCTCTCCTGCATCGTGTACTGAAGATGTTCACAGCCCACTAGAACCATTCATAATAGTGAGAACGTTTCCTAAATGCAGAATTCCAGGCCAAAGACACCTCTTCTTAGGCTCTCCTACCTCACTCAGTTTTGCTTCGAAATTAACACACATACTACACCATTTCAGTCTTTTTCCAGTAGCCTCCCACACTTTTCCCTCATTTGCTATGTGCTGTCAGAACTGTTTGGATGCTGGTGTTGTCACATTACTCATGCTGCAGCAAGGAGGCCGTGGCAGTGCTTCTGCATGGATCTGCCACAGCTTCACCAAAGATTGCAATCAGGTGAATGTTTCCCATTCCTCTGGAGACCATTCTGGTGAGGTCAAAGGAAACTGCAGATACATACCCTCAGCTATGCTCATTACTGGAACCAAGCAACAAACCCTACCTGAAATATTGTACTCTTCATTCATCCAAGGGAGAAATCTAAAGCTGTTCAACAGCTCTAACAGCAACACAGAAAAATGAAGACTGATTATGGGAAAGGAGGAAAAAGCTTATTTTGACTTTTAGCAATACAACAACATTGTTGTTCATGTTGAACTGAAAATACTACACACTTTACTAATCTAAATGCCTACACTGAAAGGTTTTGTGCAGTATCTACACATTTGCCAGGGAAAAGGAGCCATTATCACTTTCCCCAAACTACAAAAGCTGGCTTCAGGAATACTTGGCACACTAGGTTTCAAAGATACGAGCTGAAATAACACTACAATAAGCAAATTCCTGAAGGTCACTTGGTGTATCAATAACAAAAATCCCTGAGCTAAAGTAGAAGCATCTCCTTTCCCCGACTGCCAGTTCAGCAGGTCTTAACCAGCCCTGTGAAATTCAAGAATCAACACCAAAGTAAAGAACAGAACTGTCTGAGACTGCACCTAGTTAAGATTTTCTGATGACTCCTCTTCTGGCACTCTCAGCTACAGAGGGAACATAAGGCAACTCAGTTTTTGCTGCAGATATCTCAGCTCTGTGTTTCAGTGAGGAGAGATGATTCTGTGGTTCCATCCCTGTTCTAGTTAAACAGCCAAGTTGGACTGAGTCCTTGAGTAACAGAACTCCACTTAGGTCTCTGAAAGACACCTGAGAACTCACTAGATAAGCATTAAAGAGATGAATATTAGAAAAGAATAATGCTAATAGAAAAATTAGAAGCATGATGAGAATTTCCAAGTTCCATTGCTTTAGTTTTTAAATTAGTTTACAGATAGTCTTTTTTAAAATTAGGTTTATTTCTTGAGGAAACTGAAAACAACATACAGGCTACCAGAGTCTTGATTTCACCCCATGTTTCATTAAAAAACGAGCACAACTGCACACGTCAGACAATAGGAGCACAGTTAAAGAATGTAAGAACAGATGAATTGGAAGCCTTAGGATAAGTGACTGTGCTCCTCCAACTGTGCAGAATCAATTCAACCTAGCTCGAAACACCAGGAAGAGAGACAAGGGGCAAGGAGAATGGGTCCTACTACTGACAGTACTGCCTCTGGTCATCTGACAGGTCTGCTGATAGAAAAGAGGTCTCCTAGAAGTCCAGCCACAGGCAGAAACATTACTGCAACCAGGTGCTTTACAAAGAATATAGTCACCTTTTAAAATCTTATGAAAAGTTATCACTGACTTGTGAAGCTCATCCTGAATTAAGGGCAATCCACTATTTGTTTATACAAAAAATGCTTCCTGTGGGTCCAACCTGGACCAGTCACAGATGGAAGCTTCATTAAAAGTGAAGTTAAAAGGTCTACTGCCTGCAGCACCACACACAATGGACCAAATAAAGGGCCACCAGAGCTCCTGTGGGGCATACTGAGCATGATTTTGTACTGAACATATTCAAGAAACACCTGACTAGCTGATAATCTGGCAGCATCTCACCCTCACTGGAATGATGCTGTAAAAGGGATAAACACACTTCCAAAAAACCCCAAAACCACTGGAGAAAATTATCAGACAAATAAAAGTCTAGGTAATGGAAAGCCTATGTACTTTTGAGACAGCTGCTCTGTACGGAGCTTTTATTGCTATCTATTATACTTCAAGCCATAAACCAAATTGCTTTTGCAAAGTCAGATAATAAAGACCCCTCAAACATCAGGGTCACTGAGTTTAAGTTCAGAGAGAGAAGCCAAAACGCAGTTTAGTCCCTGCAGCAAGTAACAGTGTGCTCACATTTGAATGATGCAGCACAAGAACTGAGAGGAAAATTGGGAAGGCCCTTTGTCGCAGAGTGCAGGATGGCAGCGGTTTCCAACACAATGCGGTCAACTGACAAGCAAATCTGGCACCTGCAGAAAACATGCCAAAACCAGATAATAAAGCTCCCATTCCAGAACAAATACTACACACAGGAGCTCTTGAAAGTCACTTAACACTGTTAGAGGTGACTGGCAAAATCTGCTGCAGGTGAACAACAGAATATCCTGAGTTGGAAAGGGTACACAATGATCAATAAAATCTAACTCTTGGCCCTGCACAGGGCAACTCCAAGAACCAACTCCAAGAACAACACCACACCAAACAAATCCAGCTGTTTCCTACTAGGTCATCATTTTAGGATGAAGCTGTTGAGCCAGGTGCTTGAAGCATAGCGTGTGGCACCTAAAAGGTGCATTTAAGTTCTATGGCAGTTTGGGGACAAAGCCTGAATGCAGGCACCTTTTCTCTGAAGGGAGAGCGACAGATTGAGACAAGAAGTATATTTTTCAGTAACACATAAGTAGTGTTCATCCTATGAGAAGTTAATACCAAATTAACTCTGACAGAACAGAGGCAAGTTTGTTAAGGCCCCGCCAGCTCTTCTCCACGTTTGCTCACAGCACATCACTTCAGAGGCTTACATACAAGCTCAGATGTCAAAGTGCAATTTCATTCCTATTGCCTGGACCAGATTAACTGCAGCTACCAGACTTTGTCTTAACAGATCTTGGTTTTATCAAGCCAACTATCCCATTCATCAGAAAACCATTTAATACCCTGAGACCAGGAGTTTTGGACATGGTAAAAGGAAAAAAAAAAAACCCAAACCAAACCAAAAACCACAAAAGAAAGCCATTATCTCCATTCAGAATCTGTTTAAGCTTTCCAATACTGATGAACAAGGTATTCCACCACAAAAATAGGACAGATTACCTCTATGCAAAACAGTGATTGTGCAAATCTTCACTACTTACATCATTCTCCTGACCCTATAAAAATGTAGGGCTAAAGATTTTCTGTATAAAAGTTGCAGTTTATTTCTTTTCTGATCAAGAGTTGTATCACTACTCAATACTACATTTTATTGCTAATCACCAATCGATTCACCAGGGTTTCAGAAGGGTTTGGTTTATAGCGCCCCTACGTAACAAAAGGAAAAAAGTTACAAACCCAGACTTTGCAGACACATTGCCATGTCCCTATAGAAGCAGGGATGCATTAGGTCTGTTTCATTAGAAAATTCTCCTCTTGAACGGTTTCTGGAGAACACACAATCATGATTTTCTCCAGTAGGAAAATTCACCCCATCATTCCATGCAAAAAGAAGGTGGCCAATCTGCTCCACAGGCCAAAATCCCTTTCCTACAGAATGGGAAAGGAAGGTGTATTTACACTGCTCCTACTGTGGTCCGTTAATGCTTAAATTATCAGGAGCAAGTTGGCACATCTTCCAGGTACACCTACTACCCAGCTTAACTCAGCTTCCTTCGGCTAGGGTAGCAAGTTCTGTCCACCACAACTGAGATGTGTCCTAATACTCTATAAAAATGCTACAGTAACCTTTGCCAGCAACATGGCAGCACTCCTGCTTCAGAAGAGCACTGCACAGCCTTTCAGTAATACACACAGCTCAGTGCATACTTCCTCTGTCTCAGACCCAGTATTAGCTGCTGTAAGCAAAAGCCTGCGGACACATGATAGACAGTGCTGCCCCAGAGGAGGGACTGCACTGCTTCAGATACTGCTGCCCTGTCATCCCCAACACTGTGATACTTGGATTTCAAGAAGGGAGAGTTAGGACTGTCCCTTTAGCCATATTGCCTTAGAGAAACTCAAAAGAAACTCTTTGGGAGTTGCATGTCTATTGGGAGCTGAACACCTATTCTTGTTAGAAGGCTGCACTTCACAAGGCTCCAGAGAGATTTCATCGGTTCTGAGGCACATACTATTAACAGTTAAATTTATGATTAAGTAAGTCAAAAGCACTATCAGAACAAAAATATTAAATGGAAGGTTAAATAATTTGTCCTACAGGTTTCAATTTCACATTTCACCTGTTCACACAAGCACCTCCCGTCTGTTCAGATTTGAACAGCCTACAACTCAACCTCAGAAAGGAGATGCTGAGAAACAAGAGACTGAAGCTGCTTGAGACAAAAAAAGGATATAAATATAAAAGAGGTTCCATTTCCAGCACCAGTAATACTGCCTGCTCAAGCCCAGGTGTGGTCACCAGGGAGACTCCTAAATTCAGCAACATTATTCAATTAAAACAATAGACCATACTAGCCTGCTGCTGCCAGGATTCCTGGCAACAACTCCCCAAAGAGTTTGCCACCTGTCAAAATTGTCTCTAAAGAAAAAGCAAGACTGCTCAACAAGATGAAAGCAACATCCCCAAGCTGGCTTATTTGGTAAGGATCCAACTTCAGACCAGCAGTCTGCAGGCATCAGCTTCAGCAAATGGGATCTCTTTCACTATCCAACAGCTGCCTTACAGCTACTGCAGAGCATTAGCTTTTTAGCTTCCTTAAAATATAGAAGAACAAAACCCCAAAAGAAACCCTGGATTCAAAGCATCCAAATATGGCCTGTTGTACTGGAACGTTTAAATCCTTGGGGGAAGTGGGCATCTTCTTCCTCTGCCACAGGCAGTGTTTACTCCATGATGGCCCGGTACAAGGCAGGTTCAATATAATCTTCACGGTAGCGTGAATTGATCACTCTTTGTCTCTTCCTCTCTTGACTGACCTCCTTCTCTTCAAAGATCTCTGTGAAGCGCATATCTGAAGCTATTGACTAAGAGAAAAAGACAGAATTAGTCACTACAGCAGAGATCAAATCCTTGTCTCCACATCCTCCTATTGCATGTAAGAAAGAACCAAGCCAAGACACTTGGGAACATTCAGACTTCTTCAAAAACTGACTGAACACAAAAAGAAAAATATTTAAGAAACTGGATTTACAAGTCTGGAGATATGTATAAGTGAACTGTAATCAGAGATCTAAAGAATCTCAAGTTTCATCTGAAATTGAGCACCTGATTTAAATTCACCATCACTTTCTCAAAGTAATAAACAGAGTCAGCTGTTCCAATTTTCAAACAGTCTAGTACAATTTCTGCTTTATGGAGCAGGCATGTTTAAACACCTGGTCACAGAATTCAGCCATAATACATTCTTTCTTAGGCCTTTAACATCCTGTGTGCCTGCCAACAGATGTGCATCAGATCTGTGTGCATGTTTGTGCTGTAAAGCAAGACACCCCAGTGTGCTGTCTGTAACCATAACTTTTGTAGTGGAAAGCATAAAGCAACAAAACAGGGGTTGTGGGTTCTCCATCCTTACTGATAATCAAAACTTAATTGTGAGACATCCGTGAGCAACCCTTTCTGAAAATTACCCCTGATTGGAACAGGTGTCTGGAGACCTGCAGAGGTCCTTTCTCACCTGAATTATTTTACAGTCTCAAGAAACAGCCAGCTGTTTTGATACAACCCTACTAAGAGCTTCTCAGAACAAATGGTAAGTGAAGGAACTGGGCCATTCTTTGGAATGGAATTAGACAATGGAACTTAAGAATACAGGTATGAAAGGGCATTAATGTGCACTCCCAATCCGTGCCTCTATGACACAAACTCACACCCCTGCAGAAGGACAAATTCTCTCCAGAGTGAGACAGAAATTTGCTTCTGTAGCCTGATCAACTACCGAGCTTTGCAATGATTAAGGAGAGCACCAGATTGTATTTCGCTGCTGCCACGTGCTCAGATTGCTGTTCAAGCACTAATTAAGTTAAATGATCTTCTTTACTAGAACTTGCACCCCGTTTACCTACCAGCCTTGACTTCACTCTCTTAGGAAGCTCCTCTTCAAGAGTATATACATCATCCCTTTTCACCATCAGCTGTGAACCATCTTCAAATTCCACCTAGAAGAGAGCCAGAAGTTGTTCTGTCAGAAGTCTCACAAGTTAGAACCCTCCCACAGCTACCCAGAACTTGCCTTCTCCCCACAGAGCTCTCTTGTGAAATAATCTTCTACCACTTGAAATTTGTAAGATACATATGCAGCTATGCCCACTGCAACAGACTTTAATCAATACCTCAATAATCTCATGACAATAATAGCCCAACAAGTTTTGGGATATTCTTTTAACATCTGACAAGACTGTCTGGCTGTTCACTTTAATACAACCTGAATATTCATCCATTTGGAAGCATGAAAGGCATGGTGCACTCTCACTAGAGAAAAGCCAAATAAATTGATTTTAAGTAGTTTAAACTACAGGAACACAGTCTGATGAAGAATTGCAGACCAGCAGTTTTCAGAAGTGGACACTCAAGTAAGTAGCCAGATGTACATACAGCTGCAACCAATCGCTTCCAGCAGCTGTTGCCAGCATCTGTCATTGCTAACACAGTGAGAGTAACTTACCCTGGAGTGTTTAAGCATGACTCCCCTATAGCAACCCTGTTAACATGACTGGCTTGTTCTGAGTGATGAATTTTCAGACAACAATTTTGTACCTGGTACATCTGGATAACGTGTGATGCGACAAATGTGGCTCCATAAACTTGTCCATCTGTCCATCTCACCTGCACGACTTCCCCTTCAGCAGGGGGACCTAACTGAAGACAATCTCGACTCTAGAACGAAGAGAGAAGATGGGAGACACAAGAAAGGTAAGCAGCTTCCTTACTTGAAGATCCAGCAAACCACCAAGAAGGCACACTTCACACCACCCCACAATTCTCAATTTTAGGGATGGAGAATTAGGCTGAGAGACATCCATTTATGTCATCTGCACTTAAATCCCAACAGTGGTACCAACCTCAAAGTACTTGATGTGGGAGTGGCATGCAAGTATCAGTAAGTTTTCCTTCACACCTACCATTGCTAAGCAGCCAGAGATCAGCTGCACTCCCTCGTATACCTGTCCCTGTGTGGCCTCAGATAAGTCACTCTCAGGTAACATCCCTAAGGCCATCCTGCAGCACATCTCAGCCACTACAGGACCCAGGGAACAATTACCAGATCCCTGATGTGTCTGCTCTACAGCAGCAAGAACTGACTCATATCATGTGTCCTGTCATGAACCCCACTGCACAACATACCACAATGTCCTCCGGGTACAGGTTATCGCTGAAGGAGCCATCATCAAAGTTGACCTCATAGAAAGTCTCCTTTGCAAGGCTGACCACTTCGCATTGATAGAAGCGACCATTCTTGTGCTTGCTGATGACTATCTGTCCAGGGGACAGATCCTGGAGTGCAGCCTTAGCTCGCTGAGAAGAAAAAAATCACTTTTTATACAATGACTCAAAATAAACAATGTATTGAAGACCATGGCTCCAGTGCTGGCAGACAACAAAGCAAAACATTTTAGTTCAGGTGAGTTACTCTCCTTAAGCCATCATTCGCAGCATTTTTAGAGAAGTTCTGACTTCAGAATTTTAAATGCCTAAAGTGTAATCTGTTACGTGCTACTGTCCTTAATTTACTTAGCAAATTGGATTCTCACTCTTCAGAGCAATGGAAGGCCTTTATAGAAAACATTCTCTAATAGATTGTTGTGGTTTTGGTTAAAAAGGCTGCATGGGAACTTTGGAAACTGATTAGTCACTTAAATGTGAAATTCTGTGACCACTCATGCAGACTGCTGGTGTACTGGCACTAACTCCTGCATATTAAGTATCACAGCATAAACCCCACCACTACTTCTCATTACAACAGCCACCGGAGGGATGTGATGCTTTCAGTCCTTCTGGTCTGCAAACCAAAGTACAATAAAGGACCTGACTAAGATCAGAGTAGCAGCAAGGCTGATATCAGAATCCAAGACCAACACCATTAGTTTACATTAAATATTGTGAGATAGTGAAGCCTTCAGTGAAGTTTCAAAAGAATCGCACAATCTAAAAACTTTTCAGTGCCTCCAAAACACTGCAGTTCAAATCTTGGGAATAACACACCTACTCACCTCTGCCTGAGATGGAGTCTTATGCCTGAAGCAGGTAATGAAGACAACAAATGGCCAGTCATCAGGCTGCATCATGACTCCTGCAGCTTGGGCACAGCTGACATGAAAGGATGTGGGGCACCGACCATGTGAGCACTGCACGCAGCAACCTGCAATTCTCTTTCTCCTTTTCTTGCAGAAGATGCATTTCTGTGGACAGAAAACTAGAGGTTATTGGTTGGCACTAGCTTTTACCCCACACCAAGGGCTAGCTGGTCCAGCTACAGTAGGTTATATAGTGGCTGTGCCACTTAGTGTCTTGGAACACACTGCTGCTTTCCAGAAGCAGGCAGCTACCAGTTTTAGTTTACAACAAGACAATAATTTATAAAAGTAAACTAATGCAATAGAGAAAAACATAAATTAAATATCTACCAGCTCAATATACACAAAGCATGCAACCCAAGGATGCCAGTAACAGATCTTAGATTAAATTAGCCAGCAATGCTCCAACTCAATAGGGCCTTTCAGCACTAGTTAAAAGTTACATAAATACAAGCAACAAGATTAGAATAATGGGAAATGACCACAAAAGTAACAGTTAAAATTCTATCACTACTACCAGTGACTCAAGTAGGCCTGCTGGGCAGTTGTAGGAAAAGAATGTTATCTGTAATGCATATGCAAAGCAGAGTCATTCTCCCCTCAACACTGAGCTGTTAAGACAGTTAAGTACAGTTGCTTCCCTGCTGAAGACCTTCACCCATTATAGGAATACCTCACATATCCTGAGGCATCTCAGTGCTTGAGAGCAGTCAACAAAGCAAGTTAATTACTATGGACTAGAAAAACAACAAGCAGAACAAATTATCACCATTACACCACTGTATAAATGTAATTTGCCACATACTAAAAATCATGCCCTTTTTGCTGGCTCTTCATATGAATAAACACATACTAGAACAAGGAAAGATTAAAAAAATGGCAATAGGGACAACTGCCATCTCTCATACACAGCTGAGCAGATTATATAGTTCAGTCTGGAAAGGAGATGACTTGGGTTTGAAGGGATAAGCAAAGCCCCTCAGATTCTGAATGGACTAGAGACACCACCGATGCAGCACAGGTGATCCTTACCAGTCTGAAACGTTGCAGGGGGATTTTGCCAACGTCTACAGGACTCCGCTCTGCGATGTTCACAAATTTTGCTTCCAGTACAGCCACAGCACACATCACATGAACCCACCTGTCAGGGCAGAAGAGAGGAAAAGAAACCACTATGCATTAA
This sequence comes from Dryoscopus gambensis, assembly GCA_013389985.1. Lineage (NCBI taxonomy): Eukaryota > Metazoa > Chordata > Aves > Passeriformes > Malaconotidae > Dryoscopus > Dryoscopus gambensis. Next base: position 603,905 of record WEIT01011908.1, on the reverse strand, counting down.
GCCAACACAGGATGCTTTGGACAGTTCTATTCAAGTTTGCCATAAAAACCACAATAAATAAGCTCTGAGAACGAGCAGTGTTATCTTCCTTCCTACTGCTACTAACAGGTCACATGTAGGGCAAACCCAAGACTTCTTCATACTTAAAATCTACTACTAACAGGCTTAACAGGAGAGCAATTTAGTGACTCCTGCATGATAAAAGGCTGCCTGGCCAAGTTTCAGTTATTTCATGGTGCTACAAGTCTGCCCCACTGCTACTTCTCATCAAATAACTTTAGATGATCCACCACACCCAAAGGACACAGGACAGGCAATTGCATGCACATTTTGCTGTAGAGGTACCTTGAATTTCAATGTTGTGCTGCTTAAAACTATGGTTACCCTTTGTCATCACTGTAACCACAAATTAGATGGAAAAATCAAAATCCTATGTAGAGAAGGTACTGAGAGATGTTAGTTCATTTGGAACCTTATTTTTATGTGGTAGGTTATACCTCTGCACATTACAGCTCTGCAATATCAAATGCAAAAAAAATTAACAGCTGCTACTAACAGAATGAGAACCAGGCATTACCTAAAGAGATAAGAACTGCTCCATGAGAAGACAATGAACACACAAAGTGTGAAGGTTGTTGTTGGTCACTCTGTTACACCAAATGCAGACAGTTTACCAGCTTACCCTCAGATACTTAGGAACTGAGCCTCTCCTTAAAATCCAAAAAATCTGGAACACTCACTTGTCATCATTGGCTCTCTGCAGCGCTCCTCCTCGTAATGAACACAAACAGCAGTCCTGGAGTAAAAAAGAAAGCATTAGCTGGAAGAGTGAAGTTGAGTGCACCACGCTTACTGCAGAACTTCCACCTCAAAATGCACATCTAGAGGAAGAAAATGATTTTGCTGTCAGAAAAGAGCTAACTACCTTGTACAGATCAGACCCTCAGCTCAAAAGCTGTTGCCCTTAGGGCAAGAAATACAGACTCCAAGTCTGTTGAAAGCAAGCAGACCTACCACTGAAGGGGCAACTTGTTTGTTAGGGGTTCATTTTACACCTGCAATACCCTATATCCTTTGGGGATGTGTAAAAGAATCTGGAACAAGCATGAGGAAATAATAATCAAAACGCTGACCCATTCTACTGACCTAGAGTCTATATAGCTATTTGAGGGAACCCCATTCTTCTTGCTTTCTTCACATGTACCTGCCTAGTTATTAACACAAGTTACTTTCTGGCTTAGAAATAGTAGCTACCATAAATTCAGACAGACAATGGAGCTATTCCCACATTCATACAGAACATGTTCCCTCTGACTCAAATGAGCTCAGCAGCTTCGCATCAGTTTGCGTCAGTTAAAAGGATATCATTATGGTTTAAAAGTACCAAAATACAAGAGACTGGCTCCTAAACATTCTCTAAATTGTGTATTTTTCACAGTATAATTAAAAAAATCCAACACCCACGACACTATGTGAATTAGCTTTGTAGCCAAGTTCCCAGATGTACCAGACTCCATCTGTGAAAAACTTTACCTCTTCTAAAGCATTTTCTGCACACCGGGAGCACATCCAGTCTTCAGTGGCCTTGTCAGGGCATACACCGTAACAACCTAGAACAGACACATCTCACTTAAGAGCTTATTTACATTCAAACCCACTCCCCTTGGGCCCAGAAGTAAAGCAGGAATTAAAATCAATGAGCCTCAGGATGATGCTGTGTGCATCTGAAGCCACCCATGCAGCCAACTGCCTACCCCACAGGCCAGCACCCAAGTATATACCTCTCTGGTAAGGGCTGAACTTGGTCTATTTGTATGTTAAATCATCTGGCAGAGGCCTGCTATGATGTACAGACTCAGTACAGAGAACACCAGAGCTTAGGGTAACATCTGGATGCACTCACTCGCATGAACGCAGACATGGCAGTTCTTGCAGGTGATGAGTACACTGGTGCCATCTTCCTCCAGGTAGGGAGTTGAAAGATTGAGGTCAGTGCTGCAGCCAGTTGCAGTAAAGCACATTTCAGGAATCAGGGGTTTAGTTCGGATCTTCCCATCAGCAGCAGCTGGAGTTACTCCAGTGTTTTGACTGCTGCCTTCACATTCTGCCTGTGAGGGATGGATAGGGAATTTAAATTTTACAAGTAAAATGGTCCCACATCATCTTTACTCACACGTTTCATACACATATCCAGTTTAAAGAAAGAATGAAGGTGCTGAAAGATTATAGAGATGGTAGGTTAGGTGAAAATGTAGTTATAACTATTTATAACTATTTATAGTTATATTTATAAAATCCTCAGCTGCTGTGGCTTCAAAATGAAATTATTTTCTACTCAAATACTAAATGGAAAGTCTGAATCGCATCCCTCTAAGGAGTAACACATGTAAGATACACATCAAACTGCATCTTTTCTGACATTAGAGATGGATTCACCAAGCCCACCTCATGCTCTACAGGCAACGCCTCTTCTGCATATTCCTCCTCCAATACAGAGGATCACAACACTGCTATCCATCAGTGTACACTTACCTTACCTCAAAATGGAAGGATTACCAACACATGAATAGATACCTACTACAATCCCCACTGTTTTTTTCCCAGTGTAGCTCTGAACAAGTCTAATGGGCTTTAAAATTAATTTGCTCCTGGAAAACAGACTAAAAATGCAGTTTCCCATATAAAGCTCAGGAGACTTTCAGGCTAATCTTTTGTAATTTATTCTTCTAAACCAATGCCAAATCAAACAGCTAAGAAATACAAAGTTTACAGAGATATATTTCCATTCAAGCTACTCTTCTGAACAGCTAAACAGAAATTAATCTTTCTCTTTGAAAAAAAAGTTTAAACCATCTTTTGTACCTCACAGGCCACCACAGAAGTGGCTTACCTCATCTTTTAAAATTGCTGTTAGCAGAAATTGCAGTAGCAGAATGAATTTGCACTGTCCCTTCTACAGTGCATCAAAAGCTAGGGAAAAAAAGTCCAGGTAATACTCACAGTTGGAAGGAAATGGACATGTTTTCAACAAGTCTTGTTTAATCTAATTCTGTAAAACTTACTGATTTAAACTTACATTGAATGTCAAGCAAAACACAAAATGACTGAGGAAAATCTATAACAAAGTTGAAGAAAATAAGACTTTTTTTTCCCCCCAAGCAGCAGACACTCTTCTTCCCAAAGGAAAAGTGCATATTTGTCTGGCATTTTGTGCCAACTTTTTATTTGAATGGGTAACTGAAGTGAGTTTCCAGACTTGCTATAGACTTTCTGAACAAAGACTCTAACCACAGCTCACATCTTGGAAGAGTTTCTGCTCCAGTGCCTGATGTAGACAGACATTTGAAAACCTGCAGCTAAGAGTTTTCTTACCAAAAAGAAGTTAAGAGAACTTCGACTGTCCTCAAATCATTAACTTTATACCCTTCAGCACTAGCAAAATCCTCATGTACCACACAGTTCCTAAGCAAAATTTCCACTCCTAAGAACTTACTTTCAGACAGAAATAACATGATTGAACAGAAACTACGGACTATGGTTTTCACAAAAATAAGGAACTATATGAAACATAAACCATCAACAAAAATGTGAGGTCTTTATTTTCAAAACTGTGGTGAACGTGTCTAGTGCCACCACAACCATACAGTAATCACAAATGAATCAAATATGCTTAGCGTATGGGAAGGGTCAAACTTGCTCAAAGTTGCAGGTCAAACATGCAGACAACTGTTCAAGCTACCTTAAAATTATTTATCTTAGATATATCAAAAAATTCAGTGTTGGACTCCTGCCTGCACATTTAGTCAACACGACAAAGGAGTTCTGCACCTCATCCCCTGCTACTGTCATGTATACACTCCAAGACAAGAAAGCTTTCCATCTGTACCACCTACAAACAACCCTAAATCCTTTTAAGTTAAAGGTTTTCTTCCTTGCCAGCTCCTCAAAGACTATGTGCTATGAGAGAACAAAGTGCTTTTTTATAAACACTTTAGAAGTGAAGGAGTCAGTCTGGAAAAGAGAAATTGGATTTTGTAGTCAGCTCCAGCAACATGTAAGCTCCATTCTGTGGTTTGAGCAAAAGCCACAAAACACAAAAGCTTCTGCTGAACAGCAGAGCAAGCCCCTGGGAACCCAGAGGGGTCCATCAGAGGTGTGAGGATGTTCACCCACTTGTGCTCTCCTGGAACAATTCCTTGGGAAGACTGCAACATTGATACAGCTTTTGTTAACTGGCAACACACAAACCCTCCTATTTAAAACTATGTACCACAGCAGTACCTACTCTGTTATCTCTGCTGATAGCATGAACAGTCTTGGTTTCATACCTGATACGCCTGGAAGAGCATACAAACAGCACAGTATGGGGGCTGCTGGGCCATGGTGCGATTGTATTCTTTTTCAGCCTCAAAGTTTGGTGGCCGGTTCTGCCACAGCTGGCTCAGTGGCTTGGCCCATGCTTCTGTCTCCTCAGCCTCTTCTTCAGGAGTTAGCTGCTCTGATGCCTCTGTGATAAGAGAGCATTTACTCAGTGATTATGTGTCCTTTTATAGATGCTCTTCTTGTAAATGAAACTAAATAAGGCAAGAAGCTACGAACTGAGATAAAAGAAAGACTGCCAGAAGGCAAACTGACAGAAGGGTGATGGAAGCCAGTAACTCAGCCTCCTTTTTAAGAGGCTTCTACTAATCAAGCAACAGTGCAGACACAAGATAGGCTTAGTAAGAACAGATCCAGCTCCAAATGACATCAACATCAAAATTAATGCCATCAGCAGAAGAATATGGAATTAGGTTTTTTTATAAAAGCATGAATATTTACATCAGTGACTGGAATGCTCTAAGGCAGATCCAATTAGGCAACAGTCTCTAGTACTGGTTTAATTTTTCTTTCCAAGTAAAGTACAGGAAACAAAGGTGACACCATTTGAGAGAAAAGTTTAGTAATACAATGAGATAAGCACCTTGTCTAGGAGGCAGAGGTGTCACTTGCTGACTCCTGTTTATTGCCCGTTACTTACTAGAATATCCTACACTGCCCACAGAGGCTGAGACCCTTTCTCCAATTTCCCAGAGACCATATGGCTTTACTTACCATCATCACTGATGCAGTCTTTCACCAGGAGTGGGTGATGGCGTGGGAGTTTGCTCAACGGCTGGCGACGACCCTTGGACTTCTTACTGTCCTTCACCGAGCTTATGTACTCCTTTCCCACCTGGACCAGGAGAGGCAATTCAGCTGTCAGTTAGCACGTGCCCTTTTGACCTTATTTTGGAAGGAATTTACTTTGAACTTAGAGAAACTTCTTCAAAATGCACACATGCTTCTACAGTTTTATTTACAACAAAGTAACTTCAGCTCTGAACTCTTTTTCAAAGTGCTCAGAGCACTTTTGCTATGAAAAACCAGACAGAGCTGTATTAGCTTTGTTGAGTCAGTGAAATGGACACTTTTCACAGGTCCCAGTGTAGCTTTTCATGCAAATTCGTTTATTTAAAGAATCGTGTAAAAGACAAAAACAAAGAAAGACAAATTGGATAGTTCAATTTAAAAGAGCCATGATAAGAAGTCTCATGAATTCTGGAGAAGTCTCAGATTGTGTGTCACTTAAAATATTCCAAATTAAAAAGCTAAAGAAATTAATAAAATAAACTAGAAAAAATACAGAGCTCATAGACATCTCGAACTAAAAGAGTTATTTTAAATGAAGGATACTTTCATCCTTTCTCTATTTCTTGCCTTGATGTCTCACCAGACAGACTGGCAGAAGGAGATTGTAACAACAGCTATTTCCTCTTCCCTTAGCCTCACACAAAAACAAGTGACACACAGACAAAATTACTACTAACCTGACAAGCAGGGCAATAAAGGCTATGGTTTTAACAGCCAAGGAAGTCTCTCACTAGATAAGAACCTATTTTTAGAATCTGTTATTCTTTTGAAAGCAGAAATAAATCTTGGATTAAATGCATCTTACATATGTTTAAATATCTTCTTTTCAAAAAGAAAGCCAGAAGAGAGCACAATAATCATTACCTCTGATCTCTTACACAGAGTTGGATACAAGACTTCTAGGAAATACTGCAATGGGAATTAGCATTCCCAGTTACTACCTAATGGAAAATTTGTTTTGAAATACACCACACTGGGAAAAACAATCCACACTCATTCAAAATTTCACCTTTTCCCTGTATAGAACATGCAATGGAGACATCAGTATCTGCGACAGAATGTCTTTAGTTTAAAAAGCCATGACAACTCTCACAGTTTCAGCTTAATTATCAACAGATTGGTCTATCGGCTGTTCCTTTTGTGTAATTCTTGACTTCTAAGGACATCATCATTACTGGCCTCCCATTCTCTAATCACAGATTTAAAGAGGAAAACAAAATATTGGAAAGACACTATCAGATAAGATTCTAACTCTTCTCTTAGGCTGTTTAATAAAACATTCATTGGCAGCTTTTAAATATGCAGATTTACATTCTCCCAAACAATATCTTTGTTGCATCTTTTCTACTCTTTTAAAAGGAGACAAAGATGTACCCATGTATGCTATTTTATATTAAAACCCCCTCATCACATCAATGTACTTGCAATAAAGGCTGGAACAAACTAGATTCACTTTAGGTATAAATAGGTGGCTCTTACTACAAAAGGACCTCAACCTACCTGTAACCTACCATGTCAAAAACACCAAGCTACCCTTTCCATCACAGCACTTTTATAGCTTAGAGAAGTTGTCAAAACAGGTGATGTCCTTGCTCCCTAGAAGGGGTTAAGTGTATAAGGCTTCCATCCCAATTCTCGTGTGTTTAGCAAAACCCAGAGGTGCAAGCTGCTGTGCAAACACCAGTGGAATGAAATTGTCATCTGCACAGATAAGAAGTTTTGTCACAGCAAATCCCTGACCATGGAATTACAGCCCCCCAGCTTTCAGTTCTTTTGCCATTCATACCTCTGCCAGTTCTTGCTCATTGACACTGGAGGTGGCACTGGCTTTCTTCCCTGAAGTCTGTTCACTGTCGGATCCGCCAGCATCCCCCTTAGCATAGCTGTGGACTGTGAACACCCTGGCTGGCCCAGGAAGAGTTCGTTTTGCCAACAGATCAGACGATTCAGAGTCTGAAGAATAGGCAGGCGAGCTGGACTGAACACTGGATGTTGCACTCTGCTTTGAAGCTGGCAGCACTGAAGTGGAATTTGAAGCATGTGAAATGGAGAGATCCAGTACAGCTTCTTCTTGTTCTTCTTCCTCCTCAAGCTTCACTGTTTTCAATTCTTCAAATTTGGCTGAGTCTACATGATCTGGACAAAGAGATAAACTGGCTTTTTCTGAAGTTTGGGCAGAAAGAGAACACTTGTGCAACTATTTGCACAAATCCAAACAGAAAAGCAAACTACTACACCCAAAAAAGCAACAGTACACCATATAAAGAGTAGATGATTAATTCAAACACCTATAAAGTCATAGATGACTTAGTGAGAAAGAGAATAAAAGCATCTGCTCATTGCCTCTTCCATCACAAGAACTAGGGTATATCAAACAAAACCAGCAGACAGTGAGATCAAAATAAACAAACAGAGATGATCCTTTATACAGACACCTGTGTAGTTAAAACAGCCCAGCTCTCCTGGCCACATGCTGCTGTGGGTAAGAGGTTACAAACATTCATGGTAGACTTAACAGAAAAAAAAATAAAAACCCACAAACCAACACAAGATTATTAAATACAAGCGGCAAAGGGATGGAAAACAAAATATAAGAAGGGGCATCACAAAAGTTTTCCCTGTTCTTGTGTTGTTCCATATGCCCCTTACTCCTCCCCTAATAGCAAGGATAACTCACCCATTACAAGCCACATGAATTTTCTCCAGCCTACTTATTACACAATTACAAGTAACACACCTGTAAAGCATACCAGACCCACAGTACCAGGAAGTGTGCATATGTTTCACTAAGCAATTCCTGTAAACAGGTCACATTGCTCAACAGAGATACAAAGTAACTTAGACTATTGAGGCATCCTACATATTTTTTTGTATGCAGGCAGGCAAAATAAGAAGAGTAAAAATCCAAAACTAGAAAATGGTACTATTTCTCTTATAACAGTAAATTTCTGAGGTGCTAGCAATGGCTCCGACAAACTAGTGTCTGCTTTTTTGGACACAAAAGCATCCTACCAACTAGCATCATATGAAGGAGTGCCCCAGACATGCCTAGCACACCGTTACCTGGAAGTTTGAGCCTTTGTTCACCTTGCTGCACAAGGTCACTCGTAGGCCTCTCACAAGGCTCTGCCACGTCCGCTTCATACTGTGCAGAGCTCAGCTCCTCCTTAGGGAAGGCCTCACTCTCACTCACCTCCTGAGGCACTTCCAGGCAGACCCTGTGCCTTTTTGTTCCTATGCGGTGCTTGGGGATGCTGCAGAAGACAAATCCCTATGTCAGGTTAGCAAACATGTAAATGTGTTGAATTTCTGTGTGAATGCATAAAATACAGTCTGGTTTGGATCAGTGTTTTATGAGACAGCATCTGGAAAGCCAAGTAGTTTACAAATTATTTGGAAATGTTTTCTTTGCCTTTACAGGGCAAAGTCAGTAATCCTTAGAGGAGATGACTTCCCAGCATGTTAATCATGTATTAGGCAGCTATGCTCTAGCCAGGCATTCTTTACCTTAAACAAAAAAAACCCCTCCAAACAAAACTCCAAACAAACCAAACCAACAACAAAAAAATCCATCACCAAAGACAGCTTTAGGAACAGTAGCTGGCACTGACTGAAAAAGATTTAACTGCAAAATGTAAGATGATTAGCCTGTTGGCCTTCAGCAACCAGCAACTGAACACCAAGGTCACAGTTTGCAGCACTGATTGTACCAGAATTTGCTAAGAAGTATTGTCCCATGATCTCAGTATACCCCCTTTTTTTCTGGCCTGTCAGTGCAGGGTGCGCACTACCAATCCAGGCTTTGGGGGTCTGTCCCAAGATGAAGAACTACCTTCCAAGCTGGTGTGTTTCCTGCTTACCACAGATTACCTATTAATGTGGACTTAAACAGTAAAAAATATTAAGAGTAAACCCTGTTGCCAGGAAAAACAATTATTGCTAACTCTGACTGCTGTTCTATCAGAATGGTACATTTAATTGCAACTGGTTTCAAATTATAATAATCTAATAGAAAAGCAGAGGACTATATAAAGCAGTACCTTTTTGTCTCATCCCCATCCACCTCCTCTTTACACGACTCTTCTGTTTCCATCTCCTCAGCACACTGTTTCCCATTCTTGACTTTTTGCATGAGATCCCCTTTAAGGAACTCTGCTGCCTCTGGGGTTGGAAGAGCATGGTCAATGACAGTCACGTCTTTCCCGGCTTTCCAAAGCTTGTAACGATCTGGCTGGTACTTCCTCACAAACACATCCATGGAGATCTTCACCATGTCCTTCCGACATGAGCACTGAAGTCACAGAAAATACTAAAGTAAGGCCAAATACTCAACAATTCTACTCTGCATTTCTCTAGCACTGCTTTCAGGAGTTTAAGGAACAAAATCCTACACTCACATGTAATTGAGCCTCAGAACTCTCAAGACTCTTTCCCAGGAAATCAAAAGGGTATATATTAGGTTACTAAAAATGGCAGAAAATCCAGCAAAAACCACGAAACAGAAAACCAGATGTTATCACAACAACTAAGAAGCTAGGAAAGAAAGCTCACCAGTCTATTTACTGAGTTGCTGGTAGAAGCTGACTGTTTTAAAATGAGCTCATACAGAAACAGGAAGCCAATCCAGAGACTATAATGAAGGAATCAGAGCCACACAAAAACTGGGCCTACTCTGGGCAGTGGAGGTTCCCCTCATCCAGACATGGTTACAACTAGTGCTTCAAAGCATTTATTTCAGTGTAGCTTCTGAAAACATAACCCTCGTTCGTAAGGCACCTCTACAGGGATATAACACTACTCAGTCTAGAGGTTCAGCCAAGATACTTATTTTGATAAGTCATTTAAGTTACCAAAGTCATATTCCAGGCTAAACAGTCAATAAATAATGGTCAAAATACTGAAGAAAAATAGTGACGACCTCTGCCCACCAAGCGTACTGTTTCATCTCTGGAAAGACAACCAGTCCCCTGCTTTTCTTTGAAGCCTCACTTGGGCTGCACAAAGTTACAAAAAAGTTACAAAACACGACAAAACATGTTGCAAGCTCTCCATGGCTGACACAAGGGCATGAAGCCGGTCTTTGCCTGAATGTTGCTACTTTGTGAGAAAGCAAACATCACATCTTAAAAACCCTGAAACCATTCCCCTAAAACAAACAATGGGGGCTTAATGATGGCAACAGAGCACTCACCAGCACCGACTGCTTCCCGTACTCAATCCATCGAAGAGTAGCAAAGTTGGTAGATTCAGCACAGTTAAAGCCGTGGTTAAAGCCAGCATGATAGCTATACGGAAAGGTTATCATGAACTCTCCAGCCTCCTGTGTCACCTAGAAGACAATTGAGACATCACAGTGTTATTCAGAATTTAAGAATGTACTTGGTGAATGATTAAAAGGAGCTCCTGTACCCCTCTCTGCAGCACACCCAAAAACCCCACTCACAGATGGTGGCTGGAGCACCCTGCTGCAATGGATAGACTTGATACTGACCTGCACTATTTTGCACTTATGTTAAATATCTGTTTACTGAAGAGCCATGCTCAATAGTTTTTTTAACTAAAACACAACACAACTGGTCAAAGTAGTACAGAAACAGTTATACATACAAAATACTTTGACACCAGCTTTAGGAAGTTCATAAAAATACTTATCTGTATCAGCTACAGGTTTGCCTGAGCAGTATCTAAGGTCTAGTAAATTTCTATCCACACAGAACTTGGAAATTTACTGCTGTTTTCTTTTGCTGTTCATATTAGAGTACAGCTCTCAGTCAGCCTTCCACTGCTGCTTTTCAACACTTCCCTACTGTAAAGGTTTATGACAACAAAAAACACTTCAGCTGCCCAGGCAGATAACAGAGTATTTTGGAATAAGAACTCAAAGACTAGAGCTTTAATTACTGTGTGTGGGAGGGGTAACGACCTGAGAAAGTAAGGAAGCCTACAAAGTTACTAATGTAATTTAAACATTAACAGGGAACAACCCTTATTTTCTATTGAGGAAGCAGATTGCAACAAAAAAAAAAATCAGCAGGGGCAAGTTTGAAAAAAAAAAAAAGGAACAATCTCATTTCACTGAATACACATCTAAACAGTGAAGTGAATCTAACACAGGAGGTAATGTTTAGTTTTAAGTTAAAAAACTTTAAAAAAATCACAGAAAACCAAGCTTTTGTTTTTAGGAGCCCTCGACATATTTTCTGTCTCAAACTCCTTCAGGCCCCAACTGCCAGAGAAATGAAAAGTACAATAGGAAGGACTGCCTTATACCCTGCCTGTTTCTATTTTCCTAAGCATCTGCTACTGGCTGCTGTCAGAAACAAGACAAGGCTGCAGGAACCTCTTGATCAAGCTGTTATAACCATGATTACTTTTCTACACCT